>PVJI01014286.1:0-44719 GCA_004026765.1 Micronycteris hirsuta
CTGTTCCCCACCCTCACCACACTGTTCATTTACTAATAATTATTTTGTTCTCAATGTTACAGACAATTTACTAAGACATACTTCAATTCCATTTTGTCATTTAAAACTCTCAAGAGCTCTTGAGATAAATATTATCATTTTCATTTTACACTTAAGTCAGCTATACTCTTAAAACATACTGACAAGCAGATGGAGATTCATACTCATCTCTGTTCAATGAAGTGTTTGTACCCCAATCTGCTCTTATCCTTTACATCCTTTTCTCCTTGAAAGGATTCTGGCTCTTTCAACCTCATCTCACAAAATGCAATAACTGACTTTGTCTTTGCACCGTTCCTTTTGGTTTCTGAAACCATATCCATACTTGGTTGGACCAGTGCCACCTGGCTTTGTTCCTTAACATGTTATCTTCGAAGATAACCAGAACTGAATCATGTCTTAAATTGTCTGAGAAACACTTCCATTTTTTCTCTTTAAGATGTTAAAATTTTCCACCTTATAATGGCAAATATAGAAAAGAAAATATTGGACTTTTTCCCTTATCACTTAACCCCCTTGTATCTCTGCCTACCCCAGGCAATCACCACACTGTTGTCCATGTCCATGAGTCCTTTTTCCTTTTTGCTTGATCCCTCCAGCCCCAACCTCCTTCCCCCCATAGCTGTCAACCTGCTCTCTATCTATGAGCCTGTGTCCCTTTTGCTTGTTAGTTTACTTTTTTCATGAGATTCTACATATGAGTGAAATCATATGATATTTGTCTTTCTCTGGCATATCGGCACTTTTATAAAAATTATGATGGAAATCAACAGGGTCAAAATAAAAAAAAATGTTTTTTGGTGAGCAATCACTATGTCACAGTACTTAAAGTTAGTTATTTTAAAAAGCACTAAATCTATCATTAACAGTATTTACTATTAAGAATATTTAACATGTCAGTAAGCACAGCATTGCCAGTGATGAGACGATACAGAAAAAACAAGTAGAGAAATTACGTATCATAAATTATTTTAATGTTAATAGATATTTGTAGTGTAATGGCTGTAGTATTTTATACAGATTTTATAATAAATCATTTAAACATCATCATGAACACTAAATATAAAATATACCTGACTTTATCCAAATATATCCTGTATGCAAACTTTAAAAATTAATCTACTGGCCAAATCTGGGAGAAAAAAAATTGATTTTTCAAAAACCAGATGTGTGATGGTTTCCTAGAACTGAGTCTTCAGTTCTGTTCTCAAGCATGCCATGCAGACTTGGCTCCAAGTCTACAGAGAAAGAGATATTCTCAAATTATGATGTGGTTTGGACAACTGGAATAATTTGTGGTTAGGAAATATGACATTTGGGAGAATTTATTTTGATGAATTATGTCATATGTGTTTGCTCTACCCACATTTTAGGACTCCAGTCTAAAGGAATAAGAAGTTATGAATGCTGTTCTTAAGAAGAAACTAAATATTCTTGATAGATTTTCATTTATGTGATCATGTAGTAGAAATTCTTTATTTGTATAAACTATTCCTCAGACATATTGCATATTTAAAGTTGAAAATGGAAACATTCTTAATGCTAATAAATCCTATTTTATAGCAAAGCATTTCACATAAAGACTTCTAAGCACTTCTGAATCATATTTTTTGTGTGTTTGGTTTCTTTATGGTCATTGTAACTCTGCCTAGAAACAGGCATCAATGGAATCAGTCATTACATCATTTAAATTTTTAGTAAGATATTTCAATAATGTATCTTTGCTTAGTCTTTTAAATTGTTTTAATATGTATTATGATTTTTTTCATGATAAATAAAAAGTTCAATGGGAAACTACTTTTTATATTTATCTACATAATAAAATTCAATATGTGACGTTTATTGAATACTTACTATATTTCAGGTCCAGTCAGAAATCTTTGCATAAATTATCAGACTGTACCTCCTATTTCACCCCTTTCCTCATGAATTATCTACTTTTCATAACTGTAAGCATTCCCTCTTTATTGATTCCATCTCCCTCACTTTCATAGTTTCTGAAAACTTTTTATTGTGATTCTTTGTGTACTTCCAATTATCAGCCCACTCCCCTGTATCCTCAGTCTCTTCCACTTTCCCTCTCTCCTGTTGTCCTCATGAATACATGGTTCTCTGGGGCTGCGCTCACTGCCTAGTGGTAATGGTACATCTCTCACAGGCTCTCCCACCAAAGGGCTTCCGTACGAGGGAGCCGTCCGTTTGCTTTTCACTGAGTTTTCTAGACCATTTTCCCCATGACAGATTTTATTTTCTACTTTGGCTACTATAAGAACTCCTATAGTATCTTTTTTGAACCTACTTTTTTTTTTTTTGGCGGGAGGCAAAAGCATTTAAGTTATACTCCCTTAGCAAATTTCAATTATGCAATTATTAACTATCGTCACCATGAGAGTAAAAGCAAAAGATGAAACCTGAAATGTACAAGTTATTTTTTATACCCTAGTCCACAATATAATTCCTTCCAATGTGTAGATTTACTTTGTGTGTCCAAGTTTCTGCCAAAGAAAGCTTTATAGAAGTGCCAAACCTAAGCTACTCTGGCCCTGATCATTTGAGAGTCACTGTTGCTTAGGTTTGCTCAACAGGGAAGCAAAAGTAAACATTTCCCTCTCTCTTTATTATGTAATGCAGCTACCCTTCCCACCCTGACAAATCCATTTCCCATTGCCTGCCATAAATGGGTTATAAAGTACTAGCCTGCAGCAAGTTCAGCAGCAGATGTTCAACCCACTGTTTGTGTTTCTGAGATTTAGAGCTGCCAGAGCTTGATTTGTGAAACTATGATTCTGAAAATCATTATGTAACTCAACTTTTTCCTTCTTTTTAAATTTCATAGTCCACTGAAAAATTCTTTTTACTTAACAAATAGTTGTAAATCTCAAAACCGATTTTTGAAACTTAAACCAACATAAAAAGTCTTAAGACCACACTAGCTGATTTAAAATTGCCTGGTTCATTAAAAAACATTAGGTCTGTCCTGGCACTGCCTCTAAATGTGTTCCAAATTTTCCAAGGAGACTCTGGATGGGGGTTCTCTCTTTCCTCCCCCATCTCCTGGGTTCTAAGTAATTGATTACTGTAAATAAACTCTATAAATATGCATCTTATCAATCATTGCACATGACTTACTCAAAGTCAACATTATTTTATATTTTTCTCATCAGTCCCAACTATTTTTCATACTAGTAAGCAAAAGAATTCTCTGCATCTTAAAATATAATTAAAAGAGCAATCTTGACCCTTTCCAAATCACCCCTGCCATCAAAATTAGCTATCTGGAGTAAGGAGTCTTACAACTCAATTCTATATAACACGTGGTCTGAGCTCTGTGGTTCTGGAGAACAGGTCAAAGTATCATCCAGTTCATCCAATATTCACATTAAAGAAAACTCCATGTCTCCTATTACACATGTGGATGACATAAGAATCTTAGTTAATGTGCCAGAACTACCAGAGGCACCAGTTTAGTTCACAATGAACTTACAGCTGTTCATGTCTCACCGCCATCCCCTTCCCATGACGATTTCCATACACGGATCATGCAATCTGTTCTTCATTAACTCTTCATTTCTGCTTCCTATTCATCCCATTCGTTGAAGTTAAAATGGTTTGGTAGAACACACACAATCGCCTAAGTAAGGTGGTCTCACATTACACATTTTATTTTAAATCGCTTACTATATAAGCTGAGCTCTGGGAATTGAGAATGCATCACAGGGGTCTAAAAGGCACAATCAACAAAAAGAAGCAACAGTATAAAAGAAAACCTCATCGGGTGGCTGCTAACTTAGAATCAGTTTAGTGGATTTTATTTTTTTCATGATCTATTTTCTTTACTCTTAATAGTTAATCACAGAGTACCAGCAATTAAGCTAATGTAATATATATTATTATAATATGGATTTAATATAACATACTATAAATTATATAACATTTAACATTAAAACAGAACATATAAAATAACTATATTACACTATATAATTTTATGTCACACACGTATGTGATGTTATATACTGTATGCATGCATGTATATAGATAGATATAGATGATATAGATATTGGTATAGAGATATTCAAGACAACTTTGAAAACATTTTCCTTTGCCCCATGGTTCATGTAAAATAACTCCTAATGATACATTATCACACCGACCTGGAGCTTGAGCTTTGAAGCGACAAAGTAAGAAAACAAAGATCGATGGTAGTTTCCCCCTTGTCCTGATATTTTCTTTCTCTTCGCTGTTGTATTGGAGGGGATCTGGCTAATTATCCTACAGTTCTTCAGCTATCAGCCTTTGTGAATAATATATGACTAGATATATTAGACATATGGCTGAGAGAAACTAAGTTTTGCCAAGTGATTAAAAATACATCATTTTATAAATTAATGTACAAATAGAAAAACAATTTTAAATTGAGTTTACAAATCTGATGTTGTATAATATTTTCCCTTTTGAAACATTTAGGTATCAGAAACCAAGAGTTATTAATGTGGAAAAGAGGTTTTTCAGAGATAATTAAAAGTATGTTTCAAGTAGCTTTGATGAATGTTCAGCTTCCTCTTGATTTTTTTAGTTGCTTCTACCTCCTCCTGAGGCGGGTAAATAACAAAAACAAAAACCAAACCACTACTGACTAAGAGTGTAGAGTGCACAGGATGCCTATAGGCAAGGTCTCCCTTTCAAAAGGGTCTTTTTCTTAACCTAGAACAAAGATGGGAGAAGTGGTAGGTGCTCCACTTTCATATCACAAAAGCAAAGGTTATGAAGCCAGCACCACAAAAACTCTTGTGAAAGCTTACACGTAAATGCCAAACAATAAAATGCCTGTCATTAATTTAAAACATGTCACTAGAGAAACAACTTGGTCTTCCCTTGGAAACACAGTTGCAAACATATGTTACATTTTTAGTACTGTCCACATATTTAACTACATTTTCACTTTCTATATTTTTATTGGCCACAATACTCAAGGAAGTATATCAAAAAATAGAAGTTGACCAGCTAGCTAAAGAAATATTCTTCCAAATTTTTAGCACATATATGGTTGCCTTATACTTTATATTCTAACAAACATCTTTCTTTTCCTACTTGCATTCTGTTCACTTATGTACCGCTTACCACATTCTCAGTTTCATAATCATTTTCTGTGTTTATATTTTCTCTACAAATTTATAATTTGGAGAAAATCAGAGCTGGGTCATATATATTTCAGAATACCTGTTTGGAGTCAGTTAAATTTCACTTAGATGAGCAAAATGCAGTATTATAAAATAACCTGTAGATAAAGTAAGTTAAATATTTGCAGATACCTAAACAGCATAGTTTATAATTTTATAAGCTGTGCAATTTTAATGTGTTTAATTCTGAATAAAAGCCAAGTAAGTCTCCATATCAGTGAAGAAACTTTTTCAGTATTCACAACTGTATTTTCACAAAAATAAGAACAGCTTTTATGGCAGCTGAAACACTGAGTACATAAGCAAATGTGACAAATCTACTAGCTGTTTCTACAAACCAAAGGAGGAACTCTTAAATTTGTGTTTAAAAAGTAAGGTGTTTAAAATTTCTTCTAGTTGACTCTTAATGTTGTAAGTGCCTGTTTGACTTTACATGTTACTTTTGTTAAATAAAGTTTGTATGTTGCATTAAAAAAAAAAAAAAGAAATATTTAACCTACCCTGGCGGCGTGGTTCAGTAGATTGAGTGCCAGCCTGCAAACCAAAGTTGATACTTCAATTCCCAATCAGGACCCATGCCTGGGTTGTGGGTCAGGTCCCCAGTAAGGGGTGTGCGAGAGGCAACCACACATTTATGTTTCTTTCCCTCTCTTCCTGCCTTGGCCTCTCTCTAAAAATGAATAAATACAATCTTCTTTTTTAAAGTATCTAATTCTTCAAAGAAATATCTGCTCTACTCCACAAGGCTTTATCATCAAAAAGTCACATCGTTTGGTTTTCTGGAAATGGTGTCTGTTATTTTTTCCTTTCTTAAAAATATCTGCAATTACCCTGTCATCCCTAAGTTGTGTGATATCCTTCTGTGTGTATCCTGTGCCTTAAGATGTGCCTATATTTGAAGGTAGCAGATGTTTTTAAAGCTTATAATTAGGCAATTTTCCACCTACTTAGAGACTATTAGCTAGATAGCTCTTGAAATTGTTGTATTAATGGAGTGTCATTTGGTAGGTAATGCTGTGATTTATTTTAAAAGTCACCTTTATTTAAAAACAATGAAATAAAAGTCACCTTTATGACTTTGGCTATAAAAGAGGAATAGTTTGATATTATTTTATTCATTCATTCATTCATTCACAATCTTTGACTATTTTGTGCCTGAGCTATAAAAAGATAATAATGCAATTTAAAAAGACAAATTTAAATTTCATCATTAATTTAATATATAGTTTTTTCATATTTAAATGGATGGACTATTTTCATATAATATATTTTTGTACTGTTTACAGAAATTATCAGTCTATTTGCTACGATTCTCCTCCTGCTCTGAAATTGGACAGTTACACATCTGCGTCCTATTTAAGTAACCTACTACACCCTTTGGATCCATTGAAAAGTTATTTACTATACTCCAAAGAGCAGTGATTTCTGCCTTAAAGTGCTCACATTTAAAATAATGGACTTCCTCAAATGAAAAACATAAAGACATAAAAACGCAATGACTTTACTAATAAAAACAGACTCATCATTTTCTCAGACAGAAGCCCCCTGGCATGAAACAAACATGGATATGGTAATGCAGGAATAGTATAAGAATAATCAAAGTTACAACATATCACATATCTTAATTTCTTTGCTTTCAACAAGTGCTATGAGCTTTTTTTCAGAATCTGTTGTTCTACATCAATGATTTTCAACTGGCATGCCCCAAGAATTTTTAACACATGTAATACTTGGCTACTTAATCAGGGACACTGACCTCTTTTCCCTTAAATGGTCAAATAAAAAAAAAAAATGACAACAGCCAACACAACTATACTCATCCTGTTAAAATGGATCAAAATTATACCTATTTTTTGTCAGATTGGCAAAAATATGGTTTTGGTGTGCAACATAATGTTAGTAATTAGTTTATGTGATGAGATGAAAAGGGTTGAAAATCACCATCTTTCTCTCAGGCACCAAAAAATGATGCTTTCAAAATCTCTTAGTAGATGGCTACTCTCTTAGGCACTGAGATTATATAGATGAGTAAGACTTCTTTAATTTAATACTGACAATTATTGGGCAAATTACTCTTTCTGAATTCCAGTTTCCCTATGTAAAATATAATATATATTACTATACATCTAATTGTATTATTGTAAATGACCATGCCACTATTTAGTCTAACATTTGGCACTCAGTATGTAGTCAACCGATGATGTATTATTTTTCATTTATCAAAAGTTATTGATGTTTGATAAACTATCACAATTGGGACAATTTTGAAAATGAAAATGGGCACTATTAAGATTATGTAAATAGTAAGGGATACATACTTAAACACATAGTTATACTACACGACTATCCTAAGCACCAGGATCACAAAGTGAAGAAAAAGAGTACCCACTCATATTCATTAGTTTAGTGCTTGGTGTCCCAGACACTGGTTATAATTAAATGACAAGAAGGACAAGAAACTTTGAAGCTACTGATCTATTTTAATTCTCATTTGATGTCTGAAATTATAATGCTTTCAAAATAGTTTAATTACGGAGTTATACCCCATTTTTATATATTAGAAAGTTAAAAGAAAGCAAGTTAAAGGCAAAACAATTCTCTTCTTAGTGAAGTTTCATTTTTATTATAATAAAATGTATAATAGCTCAAAATCAGAGGAAATAACATCAGTGTCATCTCTGACATCAATTTAAGGTCACTAAAATTCTTTGAAAACCACATTTTGCATAGTTGGAGGTCATATCACCCATATACCAACTACGCCAAATGACTAAAAATTATTCTGCCTTACTTCCAACTTCTTAAAAAATACAGCATCTCCCTCATATTCATTGCCTTTATTCTCTTATTTGCCCTCAATAAAAAGGCAATTAATACAAATAATAAATTTCCAAAATACATTACTAGGAATTTCAGAGTAAGAAAAAATATCTACCACTATGAAACATAGTTAACAATTTTATTCTTGCCTGTAGTTGGGGAAGTGTACATTTCAGCTACTGGTTCACAGATATCAAGACTGTAAACTACTTAAAATATTGATATTACCAACAATTGATGAGGAAGTGCTTAAAAAAGAATTTGTATACAGTGCTCAGAACAAGCACAGTTTGGAGAGAACTTTTGAGGTGTAGTGTCATGGATTCCATCCTACAGAATCCATACGCTGTGGTTGGTGCGTAAATAATTTCACAGAATCTGTATGGACTAGAAGATCCGGGACTACGCGACCCCCCTCTGATAACAGAGAGGCCCCCAGCACTGCCCTAACAAACTTTTATTGTTTTTCCTGGGTACATTACATCAGAATGGTCTTCATTTACTATGCATAGGTTCACTTTAGGTGGTAGACGGTCAGGAAGATACATCAAAGGTTATTTACAAAAATGCAAAGACAAGAGGTATGGCTGAACTTGAAAGGATTAGCATCAGTCTTTGGAAGTCAGATATTCATCAGCGTTTGCTCTTTTGATCAGCGTGAGAGAGTTTTTCAGCAAGAGCAAGGCTTAACTCTAGGAAAGATGCAATCCTGATTTACCCACAAGAAAGTCCATTTTCACACACATGGGGCCTGTCTGCTGTCCCATGTTCCACTGGGGGCTCTTAAACGTGGAGCGTTGAGCTACATTTTCCACGGTGAGTGGAACGGTTCTCCTAGAGTGTAGTAGCCCCGCTTTACTTGTGTGGGGATACTAACCAAAATCCCAGTGGTTGCTTAAAACTTCAGGCAGACCAAATCTTGTAGATACTCTGTTTCATTTTCATATCCATACACATCTAGATAATTTTAATTTATATATAAGGCACAGTAAGGGATCAACAACAGCAATTAATAACAAAATAGAAAATTATAAAATGCTGTAATAAAATTATGTGAATGTGGTCTTTTAAAATATTGTCCTACACTTACCCTTCTCTCGTGATGACACAGATGGTAAAATACCTACATGACGACATTAAGTGAGGTGAATGGCATTGGCATTGCAATACAGCATTAGGTTACTTTAAAGATAATTTCAACATTAGCACTGCGATATTGTGGAGGTCTATCTATAGCTGAGATGGCTACTATGTGCCTCACAGGCAGGTAGCACATTCAGTGTGCATAAGCTGGAACAAGCGATGATTTACATCCCGGAGAAGGGAGAACAGGAAGGTGAAAGATTTTATCACGATGCTCGGACTGGTGTGCAATTTAAAATGTATCATTTGCTAATTTCTGCAACTTTTCAGTGAATATTTTCCCACCCACGGTGGATGAACATGGGTAACTGAAACTGTGGAAAGTGAAACCGCAGATAAAGGGGATGGCTATGTCTGCCTAAATTCCACCTCCATGTGGATCTCCAGAAGTCCAGAGTCACGTGGTAAGATGTTTATTATGTTACTACTTGCAATCATGAAAAAACACTGAAGAGCAATCTAGAGTGGAATACTATGCTGCAGTGAGATTTAAAAATTAGGTCTCAATTCATCAAGGGGGAAATAACAAAATAATTATATTCATGGGAAAAGTATGTGTAAATGTATACATAAATTATTTTCTAGTTACCTGAATTTTGTTGAAGTAATATTATTGTATACTGGATATACACACAACATACATATGAAGTACAAAAAAAGCATAATTACTTCAGGATAGTGTTTACCTTTAGAGAGGGTTAGGATTCAGGAAAAGTAGAGCCTTGATTTTATTTTTTTTAATGAAAGAATAACCAAACAAGACAACCCTGAACTTTTTATTTTTTTTAAAGATTTATTTATTTATTTATTTTTAGAGAGAGGAGAAGGGAGGGAGACAGAGAGGGAGAGAAACAGCAATGTATGGTTGCCTCTCACATGGCCCTCACAGGGGACCTGGCCCGCAACCCAGGCATATGCCCTGACCGGGAATCGAACCAGGACCGTCTGGTTCCCAGCCCGCGCTCAATCCACTGAGCTACACCAGCCGGGCAACCCTGAACTTTTTAAACAGGACCTATGTTTATCTGAGCATGCTAACTCTGCTAGAACTACTATGTGCTGGTACACAAAGTTCAGGGCATCCTTATTTATAAACATTTTATTTAATTAAATAAATGACTAAAGGTTTAGTGTTACCTACTCATTTATTTTTATATTTTATGTTGATGAAAGTTTAAAGTATGATCAGATTGAAAGGAAGTAATTTTACTCATAAATGTCAGTGCATAAAGTGTTTCCTAAGTCATTTCTTACATAATAAGAGATAATCTTGCTGTGGATGATTGCAAATATAGTTATAAAAGGGGGATGCAGTAAGCATTGTTCATTGATAAAATATTAGTTGCTTGAGCCAAAACACCATAGAAGGAATGAGCAGATTCCAAATTTGGCTTAATAAATCCAAAGTTGGATGCAGAAAAATAGAGTGTGCTTTAAATTTGTCACTAATTCATGCAAAGATAAAAATATCATTATTTCTTATTTTGAAGAGTCTATTTTACTCAGGTACATTTATGCACTTCTAAGAAATGTAGTTCAGTCACTTCTTTTTCTCACCTCCTTTTATCCTTAACAAAAAAGAGAGTCTGCCGCTTTCACTGTTGCTTAAAAAAATCTGTAGAAAATTCAATTGGCACATGCCCTCGTTCATTAAAATCTATCTTTTAATGTTTAATTCAAGAATTCCCAAGAGGAAAATAAATATGCAGGATACCCAGTGATTTACATACTACATACATGTCAATAAATATGCAGAGCAGGAATTACTTTCATTTCCTTTTGATTCATGTTATTTTTTCCTCCTTTGTTTATATCTAAATTTTAATTCTGTTCTTATTCTGCTATTTTTAGAAAAGTGGCCTGAAGTGACCAGCTCAAGAGGACAGCACAAAATCAAGCACGTAAATCACTTCTCCAGTTCTACGGCCGATTTGAAGAGCATCCTGGCACTAATGCTTGGAAATAATATACTGTTGTGCCCGACGCAGCAGAGGGGCTCTACTTCAAATCACAGGACAGTCCAGGTGACCGTGCAATTACAATTAACCTCCTGCCTGCCGTGTCAGTGATAGATAGTCATGGGAGTGATGGGGCTAGGAAAAGTATTTAGGGAACTTTAAAGAAGATTCCTGAGGTGCTAGTGTTTAAAAAATGTTTTCAATTTAAACATCTCACAATTTCAAAAATGGTTTCTTGGTGAATGAAATAGTTTATTTTTTTTATTAAAGCAGGCAGAGCCTATGACATTAAGCCACTAGAAGAACATCAGATATATACTAGGTACTTGAACAATGTTTATGGAAAGGGAAAAATAAATAAGTGCAGAAATCTACAATCTGTCTAATACCCAGGCATTTGCCCAATGTTTGAAATAGGTTTTCTAAGCATATTTTTTTGCTGAATCAGGTTTATATGAAATCACTATGCTCATGTACTAAATTTAATGTCAATACATTTATCATTTCTATTTTCTTTGAAGGTCATACATATTTATGTGTGTACATACAAGATGTATGTGTATACATGTATATAGTACATGCATACGTGTAAATATAACAAATCTGGTTGTGTATATTGCTCATATAGAGAGAGACCAAAGGAAAGAGACTAACCATAAATACCTGATCTTTTCACCAGAGATATTTAAATTTTTTTTTGTATATGGTAGGTACATATACAGTAAATGCATGTGACTATTTACCATAGTTTAACAAATCTCTGAACAAATCTGTGTAGGCAAAAATTTTCCAGTCTTTAAATCATACAAGTATGCTTGCTTATGTAAAACTGGATATATGATACGGGCATACATAACTGTTACTCTACTATTATAGAACTAGCTGGGCCCTGACTGGTGTAGCTCAGTGGATTGAGTGCGGACTGCGAACCAAGGGGTCACCGGTTTGATTCCCAGTCGGGGTATATGCCTGGGTTGCAGACCAGGTCCCCAGTGGGGGCCATGTGAGAGGCAACCACATATTGATGTTTCTCTCCTTCTTTTTCTCCCTCCCTTCCCTTCTGCCTAAAAATAAATAAATAAATTCTTAAAAAAAAATCTAGCTGGAACTCAATAAATTAAATTGATGCAGTAATGGTATTTATAATAAAAAATTCTAAGGAACTCAGTGATCCATTCATACAAAATTCTGGTATATGTTATTAATAAACTGAAATCTATCATTAAAAAGTAATATTTTCTACGTCAAAATACAAATTTAGAAATATGGATAGCTAAGATTAACACTAACACATATAACTAGGATAATTAAGAAAACAAAATATTGACAATATAAAAATAATACTATTTACTCTTTATTGTAACAGATACCAAGTGATTACAAAAGTTAGATAATAAAATGATTGACGTTTCTCACTTTCTAGCTGAGGAAACCAATGTGTCATAGTTTTTAAAAAGATAATACAATTAATACAAATTGTTGTGAAGATGGAATTCCAGAACACCTTACATAGTTAAGGAAAATTTATCTACCTGTTAATATTATTTTGCCCAGTAATTGAAAAGAAAGTATAATATTAAAACAGATTAAAGAAACAGAATAATAGATAATAGATTTAATGGTTGCAAATGTAAGGAGTTTATTCTGATTATTATGATAAAGGACTTTGAAAAGAAGACACATTTAAAATTAATGGATAAAAAACATGATGCTATTGTTTATGGGTGTGTAAATGTGTACATTTGTACGTGGGCATGCATGGGTGTTTTCATACAGAACAAAAGAATAATGTGGTCAACTCAGAACTAAGAATTCTTTATAGTAGATAGGCAGCCAGTTAGAAATCCAGCATAAATTGTAGAATTTTTATGACATTATTATTTTTAAGAGTAATAAAATATCACACATGTTCATGATTTTAATATATTGTATATTTGATCAAATATTAGTGTTTGAATTATTGTTTGCATTTTGTGTCTCTGTTGAGTAACAACGTATCAGTATCCTTCTATTAATTGCTAGGGGTGAGTTTATATATGTCTCACAGTGCTTTGGGGCAATGACTGCTCTCTTCTAATATGTTTTGAAGCTAAAATAAAACAACTTATCTCTATGATCTGACTTCTTTGCATTCATTTAATTTCCTTAAAGTATAACAGGCAGAAAAATCTCTTCTAATTGAGTCTTTCCCAATTGGCACAGAAATCATTGTATTTTACAAAGTCTTACAGGAAAACAAATTCCCAGTTCCATAATATAGAGGTTCTCTTTCCACTGGGCAATTTTATTAGGGAAATCATATATATTTACTCATTGTCTGAGATGAAGCAAAATTTTCTCACACCTACCAAAAAGATTAATCCAACAATTATTTGAGCAGTAAATAAATTTTATTTGAAACCTCGAAAGACAGTTGAATTCTAGATATGTATTTTATATAAGATATTGTTGAAATCAATCAAATTTGATTTTAAATCAAATTACAATCAACAACCAAATCATATAAGTTTACAATAATTCAATTATTTCATCCACCTAAAATGAGACATTTGTAGTGTTTTAATTTAAGTAAACAGTGATCTAAACTACAATATATTTAAATTCCTTGCTCACATAGAGTAAGTCTTGGAAAAATAGATTTATAAAAATATTTACGCTTGTATCTTAAAAGCAACGCATGGCACCCAAGGCAAAATGAAAACTGAAATCACTGAAGCTTGGTTTCAGGTATTATACATGGCACTTACAATGCCATTGAAATCGGTGCACATCTTAGAGTGGCATTGCTGTGATGACAACCCAGTTTCACATCCTTTAAATGGTAAGTGAATTAATCACTTTCATATTCTAATTGGGTCAGACTATGACTTAAAGGGACACATTTTCTGCAAAACTCCTGGGATTCAAAAATTAGAACATATTTCTCACATGAGAGAAAGTGAATATCTGTATTTTCCCTGTGGTGGAAATAAAGAAAGGTACCAACTCAAATTCATTTTAGTTATAAAAACTGGGATATGGACCACTTATTTTCCAATTGATTCTTTGTACTCAACCAAGCATGTGTTTATATCTGCATTGGAATATTATCATCTTAAAGTTGAAGAATAAAACTAATGTGCATCATTACGTCTTAAAGTTACTATGCAAGTATGTAATAAACAGGAGATATTTTAAGCAATTATATGACTTGGAGAAATTCAAGTTTCTCACACAACAAAATTACATAGCACCTTGCTAGCATGGCACTAGCTCCTTACAGCTATAACAATGCCTTCAAAAGAATGTTTACTTCTTAAAAAATGCACTCCAAAATAAACAACATGACCAAAAATAAATGGCTACAAAAATAGGTTTAGATTAAACATGAACTTTTCTACATATTTTGTATATGTAAAAACCAAAAAGTATTTCAGGCTCAATTAACAAGACATAATTTTGAATCTTACACAAATATATGGGAATTTCTATAATAATAGTTCTGAATCTAGTCAAATTGATTTCTTCATTTAGTTTGTTTTTAAAAATTAATTAAATACTTATTTACTGGAGTTTACAGGTAGAGTTCAGGTCTTAAGAAACAGAAAAAAACATAAATATCCAAGAAGATACTGAAAATATATATCCCAGCCCAATTTTTGCTACTAAATATGTTGCTGGAAATGGAAAACTCAGAGATTTCAAAATATCTTTCTTCTACTCTCTTATAGTTGCAAATATATGCATTTGATACTGAAAATTATCATCATAATAGGACCTTAAGAACAAAAGGTAATATCTATAAGCATATTCATGTATATTGAGGTGGCTTCTAAAATATTGTTCCCTCTTATGATTTCCACATTTAAAAAAAATAAAATAACATCTCTACAAGAAGAGTTTTATTCGCCAGGACGACCTGACCTGAATCATTGTAGCTCAACTAGCCATTTAGTTCCCTTATTTCTGAACAAACAAAAATCTGCAGGACAAATAGAGCAAAGAAATTTATATGTGCATGTGTGTGTGTGTGTGTGTATAAAGTTTTGAAACTTTTGAAATATAGAATTAAGTTACTTGGGGATATATATATATATGTAATATGTTATAACAAAAATGCATTATATTATATCATACATTATATGTGATATAACATGTGATATATTACAACAAAAGAACCATAGCATATCATATATATGATGCATGATACAATATATCATATATATATATATATATTCCCAAATAATTTAATTCTATATTTCAAATGTTTCAAAACTTTACTACAACCTTCTAATGGCAAAAAATGGAAAATTAAAACTAAATCAACAGAAGTGGCTCCAGTAACAACTTCAGAGAAAAGCTCAAGGTTCTAATGGAGAACGTCACTCTGACCTGAGCCACTTCCATTTTCACTATTGGAGACCTAACTCATTAACAAAAGTTTATGTTACCAGAAAATTTGGATTATTTATGCATACTTAATAAGCAATTTCCCCACCTTTAACTCCCTTCTTAATTTAATCAATAGTTCTGGAAATTAAATATTACTTATGACTAATTTCAACAACCTTGTTCCTTTTCCGTTAGCCTATTTTCATAGCATCTAGGAGGAGTTACTTGATACGGGGATGTTATTGCAATGACTAGTCTGTAAGTATGCTCTCTAGAATGTGTAAAAGAAAACAACAGTGAAAAACAATAATAAAACCAAAGAGATTGACACTTGCCTTCAAGAGCAGAGATAAATGGGCTTCTTGAGTTTTATCTGGGCATACAACTACCCAGCTAGAGACAGTATTTCTTAGTATGACTTTCAGGTAGGAGTGGTGTACCTGAAGATAGTACCATATTCAGGCAGATTGGATATGAGTGGAAATGACATTTATAACTTCCTAGGTATCTCTTTAAAGCTGAAGGCACTGCTCTGAACTTCTTGTGTCTCGTCTCTGGCTAAAGAATGATAAGGAATATTGTAACTACTTTAGATCCAGTAATTCACATTCTGCCTTAGGACTGTAGAGACTTTCTGCTAGCCAGCATCCCTTCATAACCTCATGAAATGTAGTCTGTCTGTCCACACGAGAGGGATAATTGAGAGAAGTAAGTGACTCTCTTGGCTGAGCTGCTTTGTTTTATGTTTCTAAGTTCTAGAGGTAGCCAGCACCTTATCCAATATGGAGGTTAAGGGGTATAAACTTAACATTAGGATGAAAAAGTAAACCAACTGGAAGTAGAGAGGTATTATAATGTAACGAGAGAGAAAAAGATGCTGAATCTAAAACAAAACTCACAGAATTGCAACCCAGTTTTTCCATTTATAAGCAGTGGAAACTTGGTCAGATTAATCTTTTTCTTGTCTCAAACTCTATGGTTCTAAATGAAGAGAATAGTGTCTTTCTCCAAGGATTTGATAAGATTAAAAAATTAATGCATGTAAAATAGAGTGTGACCTGCCAAGTAGCAGGGGCTCAGTACATGTTAGCTATGACCAAGACATGGCAAATAAAATTTCCTTAAACACCTGCTGCTGAGTCTCTCTCTCCCCCTAAGGCCAGGTGTCTCCATATTTGCTTAAAATCTAGTGGTTCAACTGCACATCCTAAATCCCCTTTCACTCCAGCAAGCAAAAGGCATCCCGCATCTTGCAACCACAAGACAAAGGCAAATCCTGCTTCTGTATAACTTACTTTTAAATGAATTCAGACCTCATAGAGATCATTATCCCAAGAGAAAACATAGGCTGAACATATAGAAAGTAATTTCAAAAACGTTTAATTAAATGTATTAATGACAGACAGTTCTATTAAGGGCAATCATAAGCTGGTAGAAATGTGGAACAAGGAGAATCTAGCTTTTCAATACTGAATAAATTGTATGAAGTGTACAAAGGACTTTACCACAGAGCATTTCTTGTTATTCCTATTAAATGCCTAGAGCTTGGCTAAAGTGTCCATGGTTCTAGAAAAAAAAGTTTCTTATAAATATAATTAAAATTCTTAAAAGATACCCTGACTAGTGTGGCTCATTGGATTGAGTGCCAGACTGTGAACCTAAGGGTCACCTGTATAAATCCCGGTCACAGCACATGCCTGGGTTGTAGGCCAGGTCCCCAATGTTGGGGACAGCTGCGAGATGCAAGCACTCATTGATGCTTCTCTTCCTCTCTTTCTCCCTCCTTTCCCCTCTCTCTAAAAATAAATAAAAGAAATACTTTTCAAAAATTCTTAGAAGACAAACAGAAAAAGAAGAAAAGAGGAAGAAGTGGAGGAGTCAGAGAAAGACGAAGAAGGACTGAGAAAAGCATTTGTTCAAATATAATTTATTAAAGAAATGAGGATAGGGCTTGTATGTGTCAGTTGGCATAAAGAAGAGAGTAATTATGCCTGAATAAAACAAAAAGGATCCTTCTTTAATTGTTTCTAGGCATATGTGAAATAGAAATATAGTCATAATTCTATTTGCCTCTATAATCATGTTCAATGGTATTTTGTTAAAATTATACTGCAAACAGATGAAGGAAACAGTATGTTCTGATCGTTGTTCTAAGAGTTTGAAAATAGCTGCAATTTGATCAGTAGAAATGTTGCAATATCTTTGGAAAACATTTTCAAATTCAATGACACCAGTGAGGAAGAATTTTTTGAAGAAATAAGAAAGATTTACATTAGGCTTTTCAACTTTTAAAGAAAACTTCTTAAAAATATACTTTTTTATAACCAGAATATTTCTGCTAATGCTTCACTCTGTCATTTTTGTTATTGTGAATCATATTAGTTATGGTGTCACTTATTGTTCTCTTTTAACTAAACAGTAAGCTAAATAGCATTAAACCTTACTTATAATAAACTTTTCATGTGCCTACAATTTTTCTTAATAAATGTTTTTGCAAGGATATTTTTAGTGCAATTTAAAATTTAAAGAAAAATAGTCATTTATGGACAGTAATCCTTCTATGAGGATGTTCTGTTGACAGGAAGAAGGTATTGACAAAAAGAGCATCATTCCTGAAACTAACCACACTGAAACAAGTGTCAGGGAGGTGCAGCTGCTTTCCATGGCTGTCACGAATGAAAAAGCAGCAGTGAGAAATATGTCAAGGTTTTATTTCCTTGTATAGACCAAACAATATATTCTTGAAGCCTGAAGAATACTTTGAAAAAGTGTATTTTTCAAATGGAAGAAATAGAGGCATGAAAATGTATTTCTTTAAAAGAAGTCAAGTTTCTCTCGTATTTCATGAGCCATGGGATCTAGTGCCAGTATAACCGTGTCACTGGCGACACTATAGTTCAATAAGCAATCATTTTCCCCTGTGTGAACTATTTATTCCCCCCTGACAGATGCCAAGAGGATATCTTTTCAGTGAGTGTTTACAAAATAATTTATACGTTGACAATCTGAAATATTATAGTAAAACAAAAAAAAAAGTAACAGTAGCTTTTTTTTTTTTTTTTTTATGTAGGAAAGAAGAGAAACACTTCAAAGATTCCTGCAAACACAAATTTAAGATGGCGGGTTGCTCTTACACCAATAATCATGCAATAATTAAAATACTGCGGGAATTTATTTAACACATGGCTGGTTTCACCTAAGCTTTTAGATTACCCTGTTGCAGACAGAATGTCAAATGTACTTAATGCAGTTTTCCTTCTTCAATGCCTTTTTCTCCTAACTTCTTCCCCCCCTTGTAATGGTACGAGTGTCCAAGAACTCACCCTCTCAGTCATTTTACCTTTACTAAAAATTCCTTTTTTCAGTGTTAGTCATGAAACACAATTAAATGTTAGTGAGGTCTGGTTGCTGACTTCGGTTTTATGGGAAGAAAGGAACACTTTTCAACAAAGGAAAGGTTTAGAGTCGACTTTGCCTGAGACATTAAATTACAACTATGGCTGAGCCTTGAACAACATGGGTTTAACTGCCTTGGTCCACTTCTATGCAGACTTTTCAATAGATATACAGCTGGCCCTCTCAGTCCCCAGGTTTGCATCTATAGATTCTGTCAACTATGGACCAAAACCAGTATTTCCACTTCACAACCTGGAATCCGCAAATGTGGAAGGCCAACTGTATGCATTGTTCTATGCCTTTTTATATAAAGGACTTGAGTAATCCACAACATTTCGTATCTTCTGAGGTTCTGGAATCAATTCCACACAGATACCGAAGGATGACTGTAGTTAAAATTGAGGAGTATCAAAAGTTATATGTCGATTTTCGACTAAATGGGGTCAATAATCCTGACTCCAGAGTTGTTCAAGGGTATTTGTCTTTCAAGCGCTCTCTCTTTCTCTCCTATCTTTATTTTGTCTAAATTAAAAAAAGAAAAAAAAAAACATTCTGGGTTCTTTCCCTATGTCTCCAATGTGCGTTCCTTTGTATATAGTTTGAATATGATTTCAAATGAGATCATTACTGAAGGCAGTCCCAGTGGATCTGGTAACCCCAAACAGATGTGATTTCCATTTTCCAAAGCACACATTACACCTGGTCAAATAACTTCAAAAATCATCAATTAACAAATCTTAAAGCTATGAGATGGAATCAATATATGATGCCACAGGTTGCACAGTGCTTATCACATATGAAGTGAATTGTTGTTAGTCATTTCTTAGACCTAGAAGTCCAGAGGGAGGAAAGGTTCATAGAAATTAACTACTGGCAGAAAAAGCTAACATAATGTCACAGGGATGAAATAGAAAACAAAACAAAGAAAAACAAGAAATTCTACAGCTCAGACTGAGTGAACATAGATAAAACTCAAGGTGAAAAGAAAGGAAAATATTTTGAACATGGGGTAAGTTCCTATGGGAAAAAATGTTACTGTGCAGCATATATAAGCTACCACTGTTTTAAATCCAGCAGAAGCTTGCATGTAGGACCAACAATTTTATATTTAGGACCAGTGCAAATGGTCTGAAATAAAAACGGGTTGGCAGCAGAACATCAGTGTTCCAACAATTGCAATAGGCCAGTAGTGACAACGTGACACATCTAATGCAGGAGTTCATTGCAGAGCAAGACTGGAGTGCTAAAGTGCCACATTCACTACACTCTCCAGCCCCTGTAAGAACCAGAGAGTAAATATTTATAGTTTCATAAGCCACACGGTTTCTATCACACATACTTAATTCCGAGATGTAGCTTGAAATTAAGAATAGACAACATGAAAATAAATGAACTCCAAGTAGGTTTTGGCCCTGCGTTTGATAACCCTTTTCCCAGAGATCCATACTTTAGTAAACATTTTAAATTATTATTTTTAAATTTTTACTTTATGTGTACATGGAGAGGCAATCAGAGTTTGTGGGAGCCAGGATACTCTCTTCTGATTGTCATATATCATAAGCAGTGTTCACGGTGGAAGCACTTAGGGAATTTAATAATTAATCAAGTTGTAGCTATACTGGGCATTAATTTAAACAAATATTTATGTGTCCCATAGTTAAGATTTTCTTATGTTCTGGACATAACAAAAGGCATCAAGGAAAACTATGTTTAAAATGGAGAGCTGTGTTTAAAGGGGATATGCTTAGTATTGCTATCAAAGCAATACAGTTCATTGAACATTTGTATTTATGTATTTTTTCTGGATTTAAGCACACAAATCTATTTTTCTAATGGTTTTCATTTGTTCTCCAACACTTGATTTTCTCTGTAGTCCACTATCTGCTGACTGAATTATACTTGCAGATATTTTAGCAATTATCCACTGATTCTTGAAAGTAATTTATAATGTCAGGTTTCTAATTTTGTTCAAAGCTAGCAACTGAAATTCTATGCTAATAAACTCACCTGCAAAGCATTGACTTTCTTAATCTCATCAGGATATTAAGAACAAATTACAATGTCTATGAACTTCAAGATTCCTAAAGTCTAATTCTACAAACTATAAATGTTAGCATTATTATTGTAAACAACCATTGGATTTCTATCAGTCACCAAAAGGAATGCTATTTTTAGGAGGTCACGCTTTCAAAACAGTTTACTAATTCAAAACAACTTTATTTAACTTGCAAAGTAATCTGTATGCATAATACATTTATCAAAAATTTCAACCTCTTCCTTCACACAATAATCATTCATAAGTCCCCATGTGACTGGAAGCAACAGTTCTGTAATGGAAGTGTCACTGCGACCTTAAATATAGCATTCACCACAAAAACTGTAATAACAGATGCTCACAAATGCCTAGTGTGATGAACTGATGCAGCAAAAGAAGGAGCGAAAAAGGTCTGTGTAGGTGTTTGCGTGCAGTTGGGAGAGATGAGTGCTTTGCAAACACAGGAGTACACAGATGGCAAAGGAGAATGCACACTGGGATAAATTTGACATTTTACACCCTGGTACTTCTTTGCTACCTGCAGTTACCTATATATCGATTGGAAAAAAATAATGAAGATTCAAAGGCAAGTGGTAAGGAAGAAGGAAAACGACTTTATTGCTATCACTTTGGTAATGAGAATGAAAGAAAGTAGGTAATAAAAAAAATGAGACAGGGAAGCTGTTAATTAAAAGGTCAGTCAATATACACTGACTGAGCTCTCTGATATATACCATGGTCTAAAATAGTTCACAGTTCACTATTTTCCCTATATTGTATTAAATACAAACTTTTGGGTAAGAGAAAAATGATTTTAAAAGTATTCAGACTCTATCTTTTTATTAAGATGAAACAGGCAATTTTGGCTAATTTTCCCTCAGGAAAAAAAAATGAGGAAAACAGAACAAAATACTTAAAAATATCACTCTGATGTTCAGGGACACTTTCCTTAGCAGTTTTATTGTTGTTTGTTTGCTTTAATCCTTACCTGTGGATATGTTTATTTATTTGAGAGGGTTGGTGGGGAGAGAGAGAGAGAGAAAGAAAGATCAGTGTGAGAGAAACATTCCTCAGTTTCCTCTTGCATGCCCCCAACCAGGAATTGAATCTGCAACCCAGGTATGTGCTCTGACAGGAAATAGATCCTGCAACACTTTTGTGCAGGAGAGACACTCCCACCAACTGAACCACCTGGTCAGTACCCAGCAGTATGTTTTTTAATTACTTTATTGTTATTCAATTACAGTTGTCTGCATCCCCTCCCCCACCCCTCCAAACCCATGTCCCTCCCCTGCTTCCACCATCCCCCTTGGTTCTGTTCATGTGTCCTCTATAGTAGTTCCTGAAAACCCCTCTCCTCATAGTCCCCTCCCCCATCCCCTCTGGCTATTGTTAGATTGTTCTTAATTTCAGTGTCTCTGGTTATATTTTGCTTGCTTTTTTCTTTTGCTGATTATGTTCCAGTTAAAGGTGAGATCATATGGTATTTGTCCCACACCTCCTGGCTTATTTTGCTTAGCATAATGCTCTCCAGTTTCATCCATACTGTTGCAAAGGGTATAAGCTCCTTCTTTCTCTCTGCTGCGTAGAATTCCATTGTGTAAATGTACCATAGTTTCTTGATCCACTCATTTGCTGATGGGCACTTAGGGTGCTTCCATCACTTGGCTGTTGTAAATTGTGCTGCTATGCACATTGGAGTGCATAGGTTCTTTTGGATTGAAATTTCAGGGTTCTTAGGGTATAATCCCAGTACTGGAATTGCTGGGCAGTTCCATTTTTAGTTTTCTGAGGAAATTCCATACTGTTTTCCACAGAGGCTGCACCAGTCCGCATTCCCACCAACAGTATTTTTGAATCCAAAACTGGTTTGATATCATTTTGAAAGCCACATAGGGTTAGGGAAGGTGAGGTTGAAATCTAGGACCACCCAATACAGGGAATGAGGGTTCCTATGTAAATATTATTGCATTGGAAAGTGACCCTGAATGGCCACAGTCTAGATAAAACTAAAAGCCTTCTTATACAGAATTCTGATCAGCTTCAGATTATCTCAACAACTGAAAATGGATTGAGATAATGTCAGATAACGAAAAAGTCTTCTTGAAAACAAAATTTTCCATAGAGGAAAATATTTTCATTTTACAAGTCACAGAGTTTTGCAAATAAAATGTAAAATACATAACCAGAAATAACCAGGACCACGAGACAGGGCACTATGAATAAAACCAGCCAGCCCCAAACAACAAGTGACACACAATACCAACCAATCCACAGTGACTGTAGTATTGTTATTAACAGTCATAGATATTAAATAATGATAAATATAACTTTAAATAGCTATGTAAAATTAATATGTATTCAATGAGATCAATGCAAGAATAAGATTTCTTAAATTTGGAAATTGTATTTAAAAATCAAAAAACACAATAAAATTAGGACCTCATTGAATGTGAGAACAGCAGATCAGACAAATTAGAAGAAATAGTTAATGGACTAAAACATAAGAGGGAAAAATTCCAGATTAAAATACTGAAAGTATGAAATGGAAAATGTAGAAGAAGGTAATTAAGTATGAGATAAACATCATATACCAAGAAATACAAACATATCTCTAATTGGAGTCAGAGAAAGAAAAGAGAGGTAAAATGAGTCAGAAGTAATGTTTAATAAAGTAATAGATAAGAAATCCAAACAGGATAAAAGATGTAAAACCACATATTTAAGAAACTGTAAGAATTCAAATCAAGCGAATATAAAGTAGTACACTGTGGGAGATTATCGTCTATATTTATGTTTCTTCACGTCTTATAAGCAGAGTCACTGGCAGGCTTTGTGCTACCAGGGGTATCCAACCTTTGGGCGTCTCTGGGCCACACTGGAAGGAGAGTTATCTTGGGCCACAGATTAAATACACAAACACCAATGAAAACAAAACAAAATCTCATAATGTTTTAAATAAATTTACAATTTTGTGTCGGGCCACATTCATAGCCATTTTCTTTAATATAAAAGGGATGCATGCTGTAATCTCTATGACAAACTTAAACTGGTAGTTACTTGCAAAAGAATGGAAAATATAAAAACTGAATTACATTTTCACTTTCAAATATGCGTTGCTATAGAAGAGATTAACAGACCAACTAGATCAGAAATACACACACACACACACACACGCACACACATATATATTACAAGAAAGACTGATATTAAAGTTTAAAGAACCTTGTATTTGTCCAAAATTTGATGTATTGTCATACTGCCTTTTGACAAATGAAAATTAAAACAAATCCTTGATTTATTAGAATTGCTATTACTTCTGTCATGTGTCTTTGAACTCTGCTGCTCAGAACTACCAACACACAGGTTACATTTACTTGTAAAACAATATCTAGTACAGAATTGAAGAGTGTATATGTGACTACATGGTAATATTATCATTACAAAAATGTCATAAAGTTTAAATATTTGGCATTTTTTAAAAATACACAAAAATCTTTAGAAAGTTTTCTCAAAGCATAATAATGAAAAGTATTATATAAATAATAATAATTACTATTTAATTAATTTTCATTTGCATTACTGAACTGAATCAAATATAACAAAGAAAATGAAATAACAAAACTAAGATATTTTTAGGCACAAGCTGCTCATTCTTAAGAATTTTTGTTGCATGGGTACTAGAGAGGATATTCATCTCTTTCTTGATTCTAGTCATTAAATCAATGTGGAAAAATGTTTAACCACAATAAATTGTTGATATTCATTCATTTTACATGTGAAAATAGATATTTCAATTGATTAATATTTTAATAACCTTTCAAAATACTTTAAGACCTTGAATAGTTGTTCTGTGAGCTCTAATGATCAAAATAAGTATTATTTTCCTGAGACTCAGACCCAGTAAGTTTTAAGTTCCTATTAAAAGGAACAACTACTAAACACTCTCCTGAGGGCAGCATGAAGAAATCAATGCCAAAAGTACAAGCCATTAAAAAGCCAAGGTTTGAAGATTCCTACTCTGTTAAAGAGCACATTATATTGCTCTCAGAAAAGGCAAGTGCTATGTATGTGTGCATGCTATGAATACATGTTATGTGAGCATACAATTTTTTATCCAAACAAGTTATTTTTAAGAGTGATAGGATTCACTTTTCACAATTGCCCTGAGGCAATAGTGTAAACCAGACTATCTGGGAAAATCAACTGATTTTCCTTATTCAAAGGAGAATATGGTAAGGAAAGGAACAAGATGGGTCAATATTCCTTGTTGTCATGACCTACTGCTTGTAAGTTATTTATAGATTATCACCATTCAACGTACTGAATTCATGTGTGTCCTATATAGCATTTACTTTTAACTATAGTATGTGAAACATGTATCATAACATATTTAATAAATAGCTTTCTAATATTTGAAAATTTTGTGACATATTAATTGCACAATGTTAATAGTCAATACTATATGACCAAGCTAGTCTTCCTCATTTTTATTCATATTTGTTATACTATTCGGTGGTGTGTATATCAGGTAATGTTGATTAATCTGATTTTAAATTCATGCATCTAAAAACATAGATATTCCTATGAAGGTAGTACAATAATTCAGAAAATCAGAAGCTAATAGTTAATAAATTATATATTTAAAATTTTACTAAAATGTGTATCATGTCTGTATGTGCAAGTATAGTATATAGGGTCCGGCAGAAGTAAGGCCTGCTTGAGTGTGGTTTGTAGGGTAATAATATGGGTGTAATAATTTATAGTTTTAATTTGAACACTTCACCTAAAATGTCATATGGTGTGCTTGAGTGTGATGTTGTTATGTTACAGAACCACATGCTTTTGATTTTGTAGTAAAAGATTTTGTAATAAAAAAGGGGTGTTACTTGAGCCGGACCCTATATTTTGGCAATTTTCTCTTCTTCCTACAAAATGCTGGAACTGCAACACAAAACACTGTAATTGAGGTTCATCTTAAACAAGTTGAGCAAGGATTTAGGCCTCCATACATTTCTACCTGTCTCACCAGCGATGCTGTGTTTTCGTTCAGAGCAGGGAAAAAGAGAGAGCAGCAGCACTAATGAAGCTGTTTGGCCCTGTGGCCTAGCGTCGGAGCGGCCGACGCTGACTTCATTAGTGTTTAAGTTACAGGAGCAGAGAATGTTTTCTAGTTGAGTATTGTTCTGTTCTTTGGACCAACTGCCATGGATTCCTGGAGCTTGACCACATTACAATTTTCACACTTAGCAACTGTAAAATTGTTAAAGCGATATCTTTCCACATGGTTTATCTGTCATTACAGCTAAGTTTGGCATACCACCGTAGTTACGGACTTTAAATGCCACTTTCATCACTTCCCAGGGTAACCTTGGCCATGAAATCGGAAAATCAGATCATTTTCTGGTCTGTTTTCTTCCTTTTCTTTGGATGAGATTAGACTTTGCTACGCTTGACTGACAAATCTCATTTAGGATTCAAGGAGAGGCCTGGGCCCCGACCTCTTTAAGAAGTGGGAGGTGAGATGTCTTAAGCAGTGATGAGGAAGAAAGAACTAATTTCAGCTCATCACACAAAAGCAATTAGTGATTAATTCACACTGTGAGACAAAAATACTCGGAAAAGTGGAAGGAGTCTCATAGTGTCAGGTCACAACATGATTTAAGATTCTTTAAAAAATACCAATCGTGTTCAAGGGTTTTTCTCTGAATACTTTATTTTCCTTTCAAATTATCTACCTAGGTCTTCTAAATAATGACAAAAATAAAACCACAAAGTTATATTTATCCTTTTAATATCATTTACCATGAATAATAAAAAATATTTTTTTGTTTTAAGAAACAACCAATACAAAACTAAAATAATACATTTTCCATGACATATTAACTTAAGGTCAATCGTTTCATTATTCAGGGATGTGATGTTTAGTTACTGAGTTGTACAGTATCCAGATACTACTTCTTTGGGCACATTTATCCATTGTAGATGGAGTGAAAAAGTGTGGTTGGAGAAAAGCTGAGAATTATTGGTGAATGTATCTAATTTAATTATATGCATTCTAGACTTCATTCTCTAAGTATTGTAGGATTCAAATCTTGATATTTTTAGAGATGAGTTGGCATTTAGAATTCTACATCCTACTCCATAAGTTTATATTAAACTAATTGAAACAAGAAGTCAACTAGATATGTCATCATGAGAATTTCAATGAGAAAACGGCTCAGTGAGACATCCAGGCCATCCTCTTGCCTTTGCAGACCTGTCCAACACAGGAAGGCCACTGGGTGTCAATATGCAAACTTGGAAGAAGAGTAATATTTTCAAGGGTCTAGTGGCTACTGTCCTGTTTCTTTCTAAAAGTCTTTTTTTATCAATAGTTGCATTTCCAGGAATTATTGTATCACATTTCACATCATTGAGGTTCTTGTTACTTCAGAAATAACATTTAGTTGTCCTCAATTTCTCTTTAGATTCATTTCATTTCTGATTTGCTTCCAGTCAATCTGGGGCTCTAGCCAAATATCTGGTCAAAGAATAAACTGAAATTTATTTCTAAAATGTTATGTGAGAAGAAATGTGGATCACAGTAGCTTGCATAAAATGCTAAATAACATTTTTGAAAGATTGGGTCATCTTTCTTAACCTCTCTGCTGTATAAATATTGCAATGCATATATTAAATGTTCAGATGTAGGATCTCAAATGTTTCAAAATCAATTACAAATAAAGTGATCCACAGCTGCCTAAAAATGTTAATAATTTATTTGCCTCCAAATGAAAAATATTTTAGTAATATGGCAATAGTCACCATCTTAATAAAAAATCAGTGAAGACTGATTTGCATTACACAGGGTCTGGCACAAATAATTACCCTTTTATTACAAAATATTTTATTACAAAATCATAAGCATGTAATTCTGTAACATAACAATATCACACTCCAGCACACCATATGACATTCTAGGTGAAATGTTCAAATTAAAACTAAATCATTACACCCATATTATTATCCTACCAACCACACTGAAGCAGGCCTTACTTCTGTTGGACCCTGTATATTAGGTACATTTATGAGAAGTTGTGCAAAGCAAGCATGTATATAGAAAAGAAAGAAATCCTCAGTGATTTTCATTGCACGTTCAGTAAGAATATCTCTTAGAAAAAGTTATCTTTGGTACATGAGAAAAATTATTATGTACCTAGAAATTTCAATATTCATTTCAAAAAGTACTCCTGCTTTTTCCCTGTGCTTCTAATATCATATACTCTTTGAAGATGCCAGAAAAGTAAGAAGAAAAAATCTCTGAAATGTGCACTTTTGAAAATCTCAAAGATACACATCCTCACTTGAAATCTAAAATATGTGTGTATTAAAAGAGCATCCACATGATTTCCATTTAGTTTATTATTTCAATTAATTTCATGAGACTATTTATTTAACTGTCACTTTGATTTAACTGTTTCTGATGTCAACATATTCAACTCTTTTATTCATCAAATAATGGATATTTTCAAGTATGTGCAAATCATTTTATTAAATGTTAATAACATGCTATATAGAAGATACAAGAGAGAAATGATACTCTGACTAAAATCTTATAGCTGGAAAGAAAAAAAGTGGTAAAACTAATACGTAGATAATTTTCACAAAGGTATACGATGAATATCATTTCTACTGAATCTGTAGTCTAGTTTTTTCAGGTAATGTTAGTACAGAGCCTATCTTTTATTAATGAAGTATTTTCCTATGTGTGATCAGTAGATTTGTGAGTCATTAAATATATTTCCACGATGAATTTTCTTTTTTACTGTATAAAAGTTTATGTCATTCAAAATAAAACTATATGAATCTTCTGGTAATTTTTCATATAATCGATATTTAGTCAGAATGCACCTAATGTCAGCAACTGTTTTAAGGCTTGGTTATGCAATTGAGAGGTAGGCGTTCTGGGTGACTGGATTCCCAGTATTAATACATTTTAATAAAATTTAATTTACTGAACTTTCTCCATGCTTCCACAGTGAAAATGTCTCAGCTATTGGGACAGATCACTCCCACCTTTAAAATGTCATCGCTCTTCCCACATACCAAAAGAGCAAGGGCGTCTGCATTGCTTTTGTCCATCATACGGAAGCTATATATTCTATACAGGACATATTTCTGCTTTGCCTATTTATATTTGCCTATTTATATGAATTCACTCTCATTAACCTAAAGATGTCTATTTTACTAGTGCCCTTCTAAAATGCTGAATATATGCTGTGACCCAACTTTTTTAGTCCTAGGTAGATCATTAATAGGAATGGATGCATGTATTCAGGGTTTGCAGCCTTGGGATGAATAAAGAAAGGCTAAGGCCTCTTAGAATACACTAGGAAATAATGTTTGAGGCTGTATTTGAACACACAACCATGATTTAAAGCATCGGTTTAAAAATATTGCTTTAAATACATACCTTTGATCTTGGATTCTAAATGCATCCTGAAAACAAAACAAAACAAAATGCCCACCTATCGGTCTGTATCTAACAGTTCAAAACAAAAAATTTAAGTGAAACTTTATTACCTGTTTTTTCAAAGTAAATGAGATTTGCTTTATTTTTACTTTCATGTCTTTTACTACACTGATACGCTCTTCAAAGCTGGGCTATTTCCTCATGCTCTTAAGAGCTCATTCAAATATTCTGACAACTGACAGTAATTGATTATTTAGTGTAGATTATTATACTTTAAACCATGAAGCCTAACTAATGCTACAAAGGGATATGTGCTGTATTCAGACTGTCAAAAAGAAAGAGTAGGATAACATCCAGTAGACTAATTTTTTAATTTGGCATTTTCAATCAGTATCTATTTAAAAACTCTTTTATTTTTTACAAGGTTTTATCAAAGAATCTAAAAGGAAAAATGCCCATGAGAAATATATAACAGCTTTACAAATTTTCAAGATCATATTTTAGGAACCACAATTCTTCTTAACCATATATATATATATATATATATATATATATATATATATTTTTTTTTTTTTTAAATGAAACTAAAAGAATACTCTGATATGGATGAATGGGTCCAGACTTTATCAAATCCTATTGATGTTTCACAATGTCAGAGAGACCTATACCCTAGATAAGATATCAGTAGCCATTTCTTATATAGAAAACACATCTTTCTACTGACATTCCGATTTTGAAAAAGCATAAAGCCAATTTGATGGCAAGTGTGGATATGTGTTATTTTACCACCAGTCAGATTAAATGGAACAGCCTCAAGAAATCCAGCAAGTACTATTATGATGTCAATAAAAAGTTTCATGAATGGCAGGGATAAGCCAGGGACAATTCCCTCTCTAGTGAAAGGCTGGACTAGTGGGTGTCCAGTCCCACGCTGAGAACGCTCACAGGAGTGCTCAGTGGGATTAGAAATAGCCTCAGCATGACCAACATAATTTCTCCTCTCCACAAGAAAAATCATTTAACAAGTATGTGCCAAAGACAAATACTTCACTAGAAGGACGAAGCTATGCTTCTGCAAATAATATACTTGTATTTGGTAAATATAGTTTATCCAACACTATTATGCACACGGTGATCCAAGTCACATGGGGAACATTTCATTCAATTTAGAAGATTCTAAGAACTTTGAGAAAATAATAATATTAATTGGTATTAGTTTTATTTATAATGCTATTTTTAGGGCATAGATAAAATTTAGCCAGTTGACTAAAAGCTTCAGTGTTTAGATTAATTTAATATATTTTTTAAATATTTATTTATTTATGTTTAAAGAGAAGGGAATGGAGGAAGAAAGAGAGGGAGAGAAACATCAATGTGTGGTTGCCTCTTACGTGTCCCCCACTGGGGACCTGGCCCGTACCCAGGCATGTGCCCTGACTGGGAATCAAACTGGTGACTCTTTGATTTGCAGCCTGAGCTCAATGCACTGAGCTACACCAGCCAGAGCAGCTTAATTTTATCTTAAGTATGAAAAATTTCCCTATAATATGTTATAGCCCAGCAAAAGAACTGGTTCAATTTTTGCTTCTTTGCATTGACTAAGTCATAAATAAATATTCACTAAGAGCTATTACAAAGCATTTTTTTATCTAAAAAACTTTCTATGCCATGTTCCAATTCCCTATGAAGAGAGTTTAAGCCAGGCAGTGAAAGACAAATACCATATGATCTCAACTATAAGTGGAACCTAATCAAGAAAACAAGCAAGCGAGCAAAATAGAACCAGAAACACTGAAATAAAGAACAAACTGACAGTGACCAGAGGGGAGGCAGAGAAGGACAATGGGGTAAAGAAGGGGAAGGGTCATCAAGGAACATGGATAAAGGACCATGGACAAAACCAAAGGAGTGTAAGACTGAGGGTGGGAGGTGGGCGTGGGTGGGTCAGGGAGAAGTGGTGGCTGAAAAATGGAGACAACAGAACTTGAACAACAATTAAATAAGTACATAAATAAGTAAAAACACATACAAAGAAGTATTAACTGATATAAATTTGGTTTGTTTATTTGAGCTACTGTAGGTCTCATTTTCTCTAGTTTCTTGTTTGGTGAGATGTGATAAAGCTTAGAATAGATAAGAAAATAGGGCTGATGCATAAAGTCATTAAAATGTTCATAGACTATTCTAGGCTTCACTTCTGGTAATGAACATAAAAATAGACGAGAAAAGGACATGGTAACAGAAACTGTGGCAGAACATTTCTCATGCATCGTCTATACTGGGATATATGTGTTTTCTCTCACTCTGTTATTACATTACCCAGTATTATGAGTTTAGTATGAATGTTTGAAGACAGAAACATCGGGGTCATTATAAAGCAGGAATGATGGTCTATAACTAATAGCACTGAAAAATTAAAGTTAGCTGAGTACTTTTTATCCACTCTGACCAATAATTATTTAATATATATTAACTTTATAAGTATTATTATTATAACTATTCATTCAACAAATATGTTAAAGTATTTATGATGTGTCAGCCTTTGATCTGGGTTTGGAGACCATGCCAGTACGAGAACAGAAAAATTGTAAAATCACAAAAACATGTGCATAGAAATCATCTCGCTAATTCAATAACCCAAGAGAGCAGACAAAGAAAGAGAGAAATATCTACGGACACAGGTCAAAAACCAGGGATATCTGTAATAAACAAGGTTTGATGAGGAGGCGGAATAGGTGTAAATGTAGTTACATGCACCTTTATTGAGAATGATAACAGATTACACACACTGAGCTATACATAATGTGCATTTAAATTTCCCAAACATCATGGGTGTGTTAAAAATGAGACCTAATATGCATGCTGGAGATGCTTAGGAAAAGTGAAATATCATACTGTTAGAATTTTGTTTATATCATGTCTCCCAGTTAATCCTTTTATTGGTCTTAATTTTAGATGAGTGTGTGCATGTGTGTGTGTGTGTGTAGCATTTATTGAACAACTTTATATGCTAAGCACAGAAGCATAGAGTCTGTTGTAAATGCATGTGATCATTTTAGGATCTATTTTTATTTCCTCATTACAAAAAAGATAATACATGTATGAGTACCTACTGCTAGGATTTAAACCCATGTTTTCCATCTGCAGACCTAACATTTCATTTGACATGCCAAAGCTAGTCCAAAGCAAATTTCCTATTAGAAAATTCTTAAAAACAAGAAAAAATAAGCATTATTTTTAAAACAGAAAATAGTTATATATCACAACTTTATCATTTATTAAATTAAAGTTTCTTAATGATTTGATTGTAAATATCACAGATTCTCATCTTACATCAACCTCCTTCTTTAATTTATTCATTTACTTATTCATGAACAACTGTTTTTTAAACAGAATCGGTTACATTATTACAGATAGTCATTCATAAAAGTTTCTAAATCTCACATAAAACATAGAGACCTGTTTCATTCATTTGGGAGTCATTCTGAATTGAATCGAAAGGATTTGAATGAAAGCACTTAAACTGTGGGTTCCCACAGCTGTCCCACCAGCAGCGAGCAGACTGGGCCCATCCTCAGTGCACTTCGTTTGTCCTCAGCCAGCTCCTCTGGGGCAGGAAATCATTTGCTTCAAAAGAGTTTTTGCAATCCCTTCTCCCAACAGAAACCTTGAGGTTTCTCTGTGGTCTCTCCACAAAACAGTGTTTTCACAGTGATTTCACAGGCTCTTCATTTTTAATAAATTAGCCTGCAGAGCTCTCTGGGCAGGTTCCCTGCGGTCTTAGGCCTGTACAAGGGCACGCTGGCTTCTGCGAGCCCCCTGTGGGCATGTGGATGTGCTGAGGGTTTATTGGAATGCCTTACAGGAAAATAAATGCTGCCAGCAATTTCAGGGACTTCTAGACTGAATTTATTCCTACCACATTGCTGCAAATAATATTTTTAAACTGGGTTTGCAATTTCTGGCAGCTTTATTTTACATGGTTGATTTCTGACAGGATGAAATGTCTTGATCCCTGAAAAAGTACACATTTTATATATGTTTGTTTTAAAATTTCATATACATATTCACGAAAGTTCAAGTCTGGACAGTACTGATGCATGAGCTTATTATGTAATTCCATAAATGACTAAGGGGATAATGTCCAGCGTAACCACTCATTCACCAAAAGGAGCTAACAGTTCAGAGAGGAAGGTCGATGTCTATGGCTGTCATGTGCTAAGGAATGATGAAGTATTATAATTTATTGATCCCTGAAACTAACAGCTCATTCATTTTAATCAAAGTTATTATTTCTTTCAGGTAACCCCAAATCCATTAGAGAATGCAAAGCTATCATTTGGCCATTGTAGTCACATAATTCTTTTCAAATAAGGAATCTCTGAAGGAGAATTTGCACATTTATCCAGGTATCTGTTTTGCATTTCTATAGGCTGTTTTATGTGCACAGTTTAGCAATATATTTTTCTGAAAACTAGGTTCCCTATACAGAAGAATACATATCCATTGTTCTATATCACAACTTAATTTTCACTCTATAGGAATAAATATTTTCCTTACCTATATTATTATAAGATTTTTCAAATAATTTTATTTTCAAAATTATAACATGTTCTCCCAATGACATGAATATTAAAAATCACTACATGTAAGTATTTATCACTATTAACATTAATATCCTTATCCTTATATTCCATGTGCCCAGCCTGCTTTCTGAAAGATATGGGAAGCCAATGGTATTTCTTTTTACTTCAGTCCATTGCCAGCTTTTTCCACCCACCTCAAAGTGAAAAGCTGCATTTTAAGTAGGTTGCTGCTGAAGTCACTGGGAACTTATTCTGTGAATAGAAGTAGAGAAATGATAAAGGTAATACAATTCCTAGATTAACCCAGAATATCCCTGTTCCTATATATGCAGGATTAATACTGTCTAAGGACTCAAAAAGTATTCTGAGGATAAATGAATTAATATAGAATTTAGATAATACACTTTTAGTGCTTTGAATAAAAATGTTTCTAGGAAATATGCAATACTTTGATTAAGATTAAATGTCTCCCTGTTGATTGTTCAAATAATGTCTTGGGGATATTTGGTCCATACATGCATAGTTTTCCAAATCTTTAATTCATCAACTAAAGATTAGAAAAAACTTTCACAGTGCATAAAATGTAACTGCAAATCAATTTCATTAGTAGGTGCAAGGCATTTATTGGTATTAGTTAAGAGTAAGAAGCATAGGTAGATATGCTTCTCTTTCTCGCACAACCAAAAGATAGATAACAACCAATTAAAAAAAAAAAAAAAAACAACAGCCTTGGCTTCCACAGCTCAGTGGATTGAGCACGGGATACAAATCAAAGGGTTGCCGGTTCGATTCCCCATCGGGGCACATGCCTGGGTTGTGGGCCAGGTCCCCAGTGGGGGCCATGTGGGAGGCAACCACACATTGATGTTTCTCTCCCTCTCTTTCTCCCTCCCTTCCCTTCTGTATAAAAATAAATAAATAAAATCTTTAAAATAAAAATATTGCCAGATTGCCAGAAAAATCAAACTGTTGAAAGTCTGACAACCAGAGAGTTAAAGAAGAAACATTCATCCTGACTCCTAGGAGGGACACAGACAGGAAGCCTGGGTGGAGAGGACAAACAACAAGGGGGCAGCTGGTGGACTGGGTGGTCCCACATTCGGGTACAGATAATCTGGGTGGAACAACTTGGGAGCAAGACAGACCACACAGTCGAGGTGTCCAGAATGGAAATAAAGCCTCAGAACCTCTGGTCCCTCCCCTTACAATGTAACAGGTGTGCCAAGACAAGGAAATACAGTCCAAATGAAAGAATAGCTCAAAACTCCAGGGGAAAAAAAAAAAAAAAAAAAAAAAAAAACTAAGCGAAGAGGAGATAGACAACCTGCAGATGCAAAGTTCAAAACACTGGTAATCAGGATGCTCACAGAAGTGCTTGACTTCGATTGCAATGAAGGAAGAAATGAAGGTGATACAAAGTGACATAAAGGAAAATATACAGGGGACCAACAGTGAAGGGAAGGAAACTGGGACTCAACCCAATGATTTGGAACAAAAGGAAGAAATAAACTTCCAACCAGAACAGAATGAAGAAACAAGAATTCAAAAAAAAAAAAAAAAAAAATGAGGAGGGGCTGAGGAAACTCTGGGACAAGTTTAAATATCCAAATCATAGGGGTGCCAGAAGGAAAAGAGAAAGAGCAAGAAATTGAAAACTTATTTGAATAACAAATGAAGGAAAACTTCCCCAATCTGGTGAAAAAACTAGATGCAATCTAGGATGCTCAGTGAGTCCCAAAGAAGTTGGATCTAAGAAGAAAGAACACACCAAGGCACATTATAATTAAATTATCCAAGATTAAAGATAAAGATAAAGAGAGAATCTTAACAGCAGCAAGAGAGAAGGAGTCAGTTACCTACCAAGTACTTCCCATAAGACTGTCAGCTGATTTCTCAAAAGAAACCTTACAGGCAAGAAGGGGCTGAAAAGAAGTATTCAAAATCATGAAAGGCAAGGACCTACATCCAAGAATACTCTATCCAGCAAAGCTATCATTTAGAATGGAAGGGCAGAAAAAGTGTTTCCCAGATAAGGCCAAGTTAAAGGAGTTCATCATCACCAAGCCATTGTTATATGAAATGTGAAAGGGACTTATCTAAGAAAAAGAAGATCAAAAATATGAACAGTAAAATGACAACAAACTCACAAATATGAACAACTGAACCTAAAAAATAAAACCAAAACTAAGCAAAATAAAACTGGAACAGAATCACAAAATGGAGATCACATGAAGCATAATTAGTGGTGAGAGGGAGGGGGAGAATGGGGAAAAGGTACAGGGAATAAGAAGCATAATTGGGAGGTACAAAGTGGACAGGCGGAGGTTAAGAATAGTATAGGAAATGGAGAAGCCAAAGAACTTATATATACAACTCATAGACATGAACTAAAACTAAGACAGAGGTGATGCTGGAGGGAGGAGCGTGTAGGGCTGAGAGGGATAAAGGGGAGAAAAAATGGGACAACTGTAATAGCATAATCAATAAAATATACTTTAAAAATAGAAAATTAGACTAAACTAAAAAAAAGAAAAAAAGAAAAGAAAAGAATAACAATTGAAGTCATTCCTACCCAGAAGGATTTTTAGGGCTTTAAATTAAGGATCAAAAATGGGTTATGAGCCCTGGCTGGTGTAGCTCAGTGGATTGAGCGCGGGCTGGGAACCAAAGGGTCCCGGTTCGATTCGCTGTCAGGGCACATGCCTGGGTTGCGGGCCAGGTCCCCAGTGAGGGCCATGTGAGAGGCAACCATACATTGCTGTTTCTCTCCTTCTCTGTCTCCTCCCTTCTCCTCTCTCTAAAAATAAATAAATAAAATCTTTAAAAAAATGGGTTATGAGACAAAAATACACAATTTTTATAAAAAAATACCTTCAGTTTTCTTGTTCCTCACAACAAACGAATTTTATAAGATTAACTGTCTTGGGGTAACATTGGTTCATAGCATTACATAAGTTTCAGTGTACAGCCATATCATACAACATCTGTATATTCTGTCATGCACTCACCACCCAAAGTCTTGTCTCTTTCTGTCACCATATATTTGAACCCCTTTACCTTCTTCACATTTCATCTGCTTCTCTTTCTCTCTGGTAAGTATCATACTATTTTCTATGTCTATGAAAATACTACCCAGCTATTAAAAAATGAATTATTGCCATTTGAGGTGATATAAATGGATCTTGAGTGTCATGCTAAGTGAAATAAGTCAGACAAAAAAAAAAGAGAACTATATGGGTTCACCCATATGTGGGATATAAGACAAAAGGCACAAAAATGAACAAGGAGAACAGATAAATTTAAAATATATTCCTGATCTAGAAGGGGAAGACCTCTCAGAAGCCTATACTCCTGGCAGTAGCATCGTTGGAATGCCAAACACTCCGTTAGGCAATCTGGGAGCAACAAGCATGAAGTACTGGAGCTGCACATAATCATAAGCACATGGGATACCCAGGATAGCGTCCTGTTGTTTCTTTGTTCACAGGGTGCACCATTCATAAGCAAGGGCAGGCAAGGGACAGAGTTCAAAACACTGGCTGAACTCTGGTTTGAACTTACACAGTTCAAAACATATTGTGTGTGTGTGTGTGTGTGTGTGTGTGTACCTGCTTAGTCGCTTTCTGCGTTGCCCCTCTCTCTCTCCATATACATATGCACACGTACACAGAAAGTGAGCAGAAAGCAGAAAGTGAGAGCAACAAGAGCATTAGGATCTTGAAATGGAGACATATCATATCACATTGATTTAAACTCTCTCAAGCGCTTCAACTCATCACCACACCCACATACCTCCATTATGCTAAAGCCAAATACATGCATTGATCTGTGGTGTATTTCTTGGAGACCATAGGCCAGAATGAACCACAAAAGGTTGGAGGGGGAAAACCATTCTAGGAAATAATTTTTAAGCAAGATTGATATACCAGCAAATTGAAGACAAACATGTGTCTAAAAATAATTGCTTTGCTGCTCTCAATACAGCAGCATTGCTCAGGACTCCCACAGGAGTGTAATATCATAAGGCATTTCTGGTGACCATCCAGTTTGACACTATTCAGATTAACCTGATCAATATCTATAATCTAGTTAACTATGGTTAACAGAAAGTCAGCACCTTCAACTCAGTAGAACAGGGCTCTTGATTCTTCTGGTTATTTGGAGTCAGCCTTGAAAATCACTGGTCATCATTCCCTGAAAGAACCAGACTTGTCAGGCATTAAAATTATGCTATGAACAGAATAGGAGGGCATTTGCCAACTGTGATCCAAGTAAACTTAGAGGTACATCATTTCAATTGGATAGTTTTTGTGGTTTTATTTCAATGATAATTTTGAAAAATTAATATAACTCAGTCCTAAATTTCCTACTACTACTGAGAAGGGCTACTTTTACATCTGCGTTTAAAATTTTATTGGCACTAAGTGACCAGAGTTTGTAGTTTATCTTTTAAGGGCATGATTCTCAATTGTTTTTCTTGCACAACCTGGAGACCTTTAGGGTTTTCCAATATAAACTTAAGTGTTCATGAATGCTTGTAGACTTTTACGCTGTTCTTGAATAACTTCAAATTTGAGGGGAAACATCCAATTAGTACTTCTTGAAACCAGATTTCATTTAAACATAAGAAAAAAATTTAGATACTTGGGAATGCTTTCATAAACGATTCATGTAAAAAATTCATAAAGTAATTTTGCAGCTGCATATATATATATGCATGGGCAACACATATGGTTCATTATGCAAAAGGGGATCACAGAGAATATTCTTGATTTAGTAAAGGTAGTGTTTTTTTTCCCACTATGTTACAACTGGCAAACAGCAAGCTTATCATATATAGTTCCTTCACACTTTCAAGAACTCTTGTATTTTTAGAAAATTTTAAAAGCCTTCAAGATATTAAAGACACTAGTTAACAAAATACGCTGTACATAAAATGTTTGTTTTAGTTAAAACAGCGGTAATGTGCACTTTTGTAAATGTGCAGATTAAGTTAATTTCCTTTATTCTTTTCTCCCTCCTTTGTTCCCATTGTCATTTTAGTAATAAGTAGGTCACCTGAAAATTTTGGTTGATCTTTACTTTACGGTTCCATTTGAAAGTTGCCCCTTGTCAGCAAAATTTGCTGACTTGTATACCTTTAGGTGTTGCTAATGTGTTGCTAATATGTTGCTAATTGGTCAAAACTAAACTGATTACTCTTTATCAAATAGTGTTTATAAAAGAAGCCTTTAAGAGTGATCTTCAGTTTTTGCATCAAAGAAGTGAGAAACACAGCATTCAGAATTATTTGGAGGCACTAAAGTATTTCAGCATTCCCTAATCACAGCATATAAGTAGCTTCTTTTTTTTTTTAAGATTTTATTTATTTATTTTCAGAGAGAGGAGAAGGGAGGGAGAAAGAGCAATGTATGGTTGCCTCTCACATGGTCCTCACCAGGGACCTGGCCTGCAATCCAGGCATGTGCCCTGACTGGGAATCGAACCGGGACCCTCTGGTTCCCAGCCCGCGCTCAATCCACTGAGCTACACCAGCCGGGCTAAGTAGCTTCTTATTCCAACAGGGAGAAATAACAATATTTTTCTAAAAGAGAATTTAACAAGAAAGTTCATCATGGTTGGGTTTTAGAAACCAAAACTACAATTTAAAAAAAAACTACTATGTTTGCAGATTTGTGAGCAAATTTCTCAAGGAACTCTTATAAGAAAATAAGGAAGAATCAGGATACAGACTCCAATATGTGTAGCAGAAACTACCAAAACCACATGTCCTCTTCTTAACCAGAGTGTCCTCTTCTTAACCAAAACTAAAGACTTGAAGAAATTTTTAGTGAAAATGCTTAGAAATTAGCATATGAGAATGTAGGTAGTTTTTTTTTTTTTTTTGAGTATAGTGAAATAGGTAAATCAGTAACTAGTCATTTTAAGTATTATGCACTGTACATGTTGCAGGTGCTATGGTTTCATATGACTGGCAGCACATAGGTTTGTTTACAGCACATCACCACGAACATGTGACTAATGCATTACACTATGACATTACCAAGGCTATGGAATCTCTAGGCTATAGGGACTTTTCTCCTCCGTTTTAAACTTATGAACCTCTATCCTATACGTGGTCTACTGTTGACCAGAGTGTTCTTATGCAGTGTGATTACATTTATTGAACTGCCTTTTGATGCAGTGATCCCACTTCTGGAAATATATCCAAAGAAATTCAAAACACTAATTTGAAAGAACATAAACACCTCTATGTTCATTGCAGTGTTATTTACAATCCCCAAGATATGGAAGCAGTCCAAGTGCCCATCAGTAGATGAGTGGATAAAACAACTATGAGACATTTACACAATGGAATACTTCTCGGATATAAAAAAGAAGAAAATTTTACCCTTCGTCATAGCATGGATAGACCTGGAGAACAATATGCTAATTGAAATAACTCAGTCAGAGAAAGACAAATACCGTATGACTTCACGCATATGTGGAATCTAATGAATACAATGAACTAACAAGTAAAATGAGACCGACTCATAGATAGAGAATAAGATGACAGCTCTGGGTGGGGGGAGGGTTACTTAGGGGATGGAGGGACGGAGCTGAAAGGAAAGAGGACTCATGGACATGGACAACAGGGTGGTGATTACAGGGAAAGAGGGGATAAAAGGGATAAATTGTAATGGGAAAAAATAATTAAGAAAAAGAAAAAAAAAGTGGAGGAACCAGGGTTGACATCCAAGCCCCTTTTACAACAAACCCACACTCATAAAAAATATTTTTAATTGGAAGAAAATAAAGCTATTTACCCCATTTCTGTCCTACTTAACAATATGATGTGAGTAATGAAACATTTTTAAATGCAAAGTTGTAGGAACTAAATGATTTCAATAACATGTCTTCAGAATTCATCCATCTGTTTAGAAAGATCCCAGGCTAATAAACCAAAATAAGTACTATAACATATTCCACAATTACTAGACATTTTCCTCTAGCTATGTCTTGTCTCAGATCTCTTGTAAACTAAACTACACAGTACTAAGTGCTGAACGAATTTACCATGGTTTTCTCCCTGCTTAACTCTTTGCTATGTTTCATAACTTCTTAAACAAACAAAACATTTCTTTCAGTCCAGATTTTATTGTATACATAATTCAACTTGTGATTTAATCATCTTTAGTAACTCAAGAGAAATGTTTTTCTTACATATTAATTAAAGGCTTTTAGATATATAACATAGACACAAAACAGTCTCAAAATCAAAGTACCTGAAGAAGTTTATCAACGTAAGAGAGAGGCTTTGTCTAAAACGTTAGTGCTGCTTCAATCAACCATTTTAAATTACAGCTCCTGTTCAGTTATGGTAATTTTTGGAGTTATATGTATCCACACATACATACATATATACAGGTCTTTAGAATACACATATTATATATACATATATATGGGTATATGGGTATAGATATATATTTGCTTTTTATCATATCCTTTTAGTAGTATGTGCAAATGATAGCTTAAATCAGTCTCTATTTACCCCAATCTTATTTATTTATAAAATGAATACCCTTCCTAGCTATATGTACCAAGTATATAAAAATCACCCAGTAGAGTAGCTCATGTTCTTCTGTAATATTTTACACATTTTGAGGAGTGGCTGACCTTGGAGATGGCTTAATATCAGTTTTAATGGGAAAAAATGAAGACTGACTGAGATTAAGCAATAAATTTGGATTTAGAGTGGTGCATACACATTTACAGAACAATACAAGGAAAGCCATCACCATCAACTGTCTCTATTTCCCATTGCTGGTATTTCTAAAACACAGTGTTGTCTATTGAAACTGAAATATATCCATGGTTAATCTACAATGCTATTTCACACAGTTGCGTCCTGAAATAAATGTTATGGTTTTCTCTAATTCCCCCTATTTGTTACACAGAATCTATCTTCAAATATTATATTCCTAATTAAAAGTAATAGATGGAAACCTGGCTGAAGTGTGTGTGTGTATATATATATATATATATATATATATATATATATATATATATATATATACATACATATATATATATATATATTTATAGAGCCACTTAATATTCTTCATATCCAATTGCAATATACTAAGCAGGACTTCACAGAGTTGCTTAAAATTTCGACCCAATAAACTAGTATCTTTCCAAAACACCTTTCCATAACAAACTTTGTCAAGAAATAAACTTCAGCCCGGCTGGTGTAGCTCAGTGGATTGAGCGCGGGCTGGGAACCAGAGGGTCCCGGTTCGATTCCCAGTCGGGGCACATGCCTTGGTTGCGGGCCAGGTCTCTGGCGAGGGCCATGTGAGAGGCAACCATACATTGCTCTTTCTTTCTTCCTTCTCCTCTCTCTGAAAATAAATAAATAAAATCTTAAAAAAAAAGAAAGAAATAAACTTCAATGTCAACGGTGACTCATTTGTTAAATTCTGGGTTGACCAAAAATTTCATTTTTGCTTCCGTAAGTTGGTTCTGCTAATAGTCAGTTATCTTTGATTTCACGTTTGAAACTATTGTGTTAGGTGACAGCTACCATATCAGAGTGCATTTTAAAAAACTTACCAAATTGGTGTATTTTTGCATAGTCATTTTAGTATTTAAGCTGAAAGAAAATATGCAATATTTTCAGCATATTATGATTTATTATTTCAAAAAATGTAAAAACACAGCTGCAGTGAAAAAGAAAATCGTCCAGTACATGGAAAAAGTTCTGTGACTGACCAAACGTGTGAAAAGTGGTTTGTGAAGTTTCGTGCTGCAGATTTCTTGCTGGATGATGCTCTGTGGTCGAGTAGACCAGTTGAAGTTGACAGCTATCAAATTGAGACATTAATTGTGATCAGTCAGTGTTATACCATGCGGGAGATAGCCAACATACTCAAAATATCAAAATCAGTAAAGTTATTGGTGAAAATGAAAAAATATGTCTTTTATTTTATGGGAAAAAAAAAAAACATATGGACTGTTTGGCCAACCCTAGATCAGAAGTTTAGCCAACTAAATCTTACATCATTATATCTTGAGAAAACAGCACTTTGAATTTGGTGCCTGGTATATTCAACCCAATTCTCACCAACAACTTGTTTTAAGACTTCACAAAGTGCTTAGTTTCTAGACTTGTACTTTTGTATAAAAAAAGTGGTTCAGGAACTTATTAAAAAGCTATACGTTCCAGAAAATTTTAATAAGGAAATTTTAATAAGGCAGTGAGTAATGTTTCACTTTGCTCAGATTTCAATTTACCTACTCCACCAATATCTTTTGATAACTTCTATTTCTGTAAATGTAAATGCTTTATTAGTTACATTTTTTATAATTAATACTTCAAATAATATGCTGTTTTTATCAAATTTAGAAAACTTGCATATGGTAATGTGTAAGGCAAAAGAAAATAGAATAACAGAAACAAAAAGAGAATAAGATAATCTTTTACAGTTAATAGAATTCTGACCTGTAGCTAAATTTGACAGTAAAAATACCATAATAAATATCCTAAAGACTTTTTTATATTAGAAATTAAAAATAAAATATAAGTAAAATATCAATTACCATTAGAATAGCCCATGAGTTTGTAATTTCAAATAAATCATGAAAAGTTTTTATTTTATATTGTACTTTGGAAGCATAACTAGAAGATTGTTTCTCATTTTTTTTCAACCCGGTTATCTGTTCTTCAAATATGGTTTATCAGAAGTGCTGTAATGTTTAATTCAGCCAATTCTTGGGTTATAACTTTGATTTCTCCACTTCCTTCAAAATATCCTTTCAAACTTGTCTTTTACAATTTCACTGTCCTTTGCATTAAAAAGAGACGTTGGTGGGGGTCTTACTTTTACAAGATGGGAATATGGTAATTAAGAGCTTTTCACCTTTATTTTCTCATGACTATTTTCTCATGTGGGAAACAATGGGGTCCCATCTTTCTGTTTAGCAATTCCATTCACGCAACAAAGATGCTCGCGATGTCTGTGTCACAATATAATAACTGTCCAAGTGGATTAAATTGCTGTGTGTATTAAACACACAATTCTCGCAGGCAGACGTATATGATATTATACAAGGCATCACTTAACAATCTGCCTATTCAGTTGAAATGCACAAAATACCTCACAAGATTCCATTAAAACATTCACTCCAAGAAATTAAGACTCTTCTAAAACACCTTTCCATGCATTTCTTTAAGGAATTAAGGCTGCAATATTAATGGTGAATCATTTGTTAAATTAATCTCATGCCCTTTCTTCAACTGCACCCACCCACCTTCTTCATTCTTTTTCTGTCATTCTTTACGTTTTTGATGGAAATCCGGAGAGGCAGCATAGCGCTGTTCCATTTTAATTCACAGTAGTGGCATGGAGTGTACAGGCCTGGAAGCTCTGAGAGGGTTAGAAACATCTGGCAGTGAGCAACGCCTGTGCCTACTGGTTGCAGGACTTGTCTTAACTGCACTACTTATTTCTTTAATAGGAGAAAATGCAACTGGCAGCACACTAATTATTATACATTGTTTCCCCTACCAAAACTGTAACTGCACTAGAGACCACTCAAAACAGAGAGTGGTTGTTTTGGAAAATGGACATTTTTAGTGTTCCTTTATAGTTTAGTAATTCTTTTACTTTTATAATGCAGGTTTGGTTTTTGAGTGGAAATTTCAGGAATGTATACTTATGCATAGCCTTCCTTTTATAAGTCTCACAAACTTAATA
>PVJI01014287.1:0-44762 GCA_004026765.1 Micronycteris hirsuta
ACTGTCATTTACTGAGTGCTTTCTTGCATTAGCTATTAAAGAAAAGCTTGCACCAGACAAGATAAGCAAAGAGAAGTTGATTTTATTTTGATACTGTTGCCAGCAACAGGGAAGAGAGCACAGGCCAATTCTAGAAACACAGCGTCACTGAAAAAGAAAGGAAAGTTTTTAAGAGCTAGGGGAGGAAGTTGTAGGATTTATGTTTGCTAACTGGTTTTTAACAAAAAGGAAATTTTCTCCTATCTTCTGACAGGAGTTTATTTTACAACTTGGAGCAAGGCACACACTGAAGCACTGAAGTTAGGCCTCTACACTCTCAGGGAGATTGAGAGACAGTGCTCTCTCTTCATCAGATCCTTAAGAAACAGTCTCAGGTCATAAATCTAGCACGAGGCTTTAAAAAATACTTAGACCTCAAAGGGGAAGAGATAGAATATAAAATAACTGGTTTTCTAAGGTAAATGTTGCAAAAAAAAAACCAAAAAGGAGGTCAGCACTTTAGATTCAGGGAAAAAAAAGGCTTTGAATCATTGAACCAAGGGAACATTAAGGCTGTCTTGGTCAAAAGCAGTAGGATGTTAATAATAGCTAGCATTATTGAGAGAGAATGAAAATGTTGGGTGTTGTACTAAAGATGTTATACGTGTTGCCTCTTCTAATTTTATCAACATTTAACTTTATTATCCCCAATTTAGATATGATGAAGATGAGGTTCAGGGAGGCTAAGCAATTTTCTAAGATCACTTATCTTTAAACTGGCAGAGCCAGGATTTTGTTACCATTTGCCGATTCCAAAGACTGTGTCATATGCTTCTCCCCTGTTATCAGCAACATTTCCCATAAATCTAAGTTGCTGTTAAATATGTTCATTGAGAAATTGTATTTGAATGAAATCTTTCGATTTAGGGGTAGTTGGGTAGAAAAAAAATAATGTAGCTAATTAGAAAATATATTTTAGGAAAAATATTAATGGGCCTTTATTACTGGAAAATTATACCTGAATGCTAAAATGCTAACAGCATATTCTTTTTTTTTTAAGGTTTTATTTATTTATTTTTAGAGAGAGGGGAAGGAAGCGAGAAAGAGAGGGAGAAAAACATCAATGTTTGGTTGCCTTTCACATGCCCCCTATTGGGGGACCTGGCCCACAACCCAGGCATGTGCCCTGACTGCGCATCAAACCAGTAACCCTTTGGTTTGCAGGCTGGCACTCAATCCACTTAGCCACACCATCCCAGGCTAAAAGCATATTCTTTCAATATGATTTTCCCTTGCAAATGCTTGAGAAAGAGTTCTCATCAGATATTATTGCATGGTAGCAAAAAACAAAACAAAAAACAAATTAAGAATGTAATATACAAAGTGAATCAGCATGAAGAGAAGAAAATCCAATCTATTTTATAGTGAAAAAAAAGAAAAATTTAATCTATGTAAATAATAGTTAAAAGATATTTCTTGGCATTTTTTCTAGTATTGTCTGAGACTCGTTATCCAGTTCTAAGTATTGACACATATCTCCTTTACACAGACAACATCAAACTTATGCTAAAATTTAATCCATAAATGTGAATATACACACATTATGATTATGCAAGTATTCTGTTTTCCGACTAATAAAGCTGAGGATGTTTATGTTTTCTGTAATTATCTTTGCACATATTTCCCTTTCTCTCATTAAAAAGATTAAATGTAAAATACTTTTTTTAAAATATCACCTTTCTTAGTGCTGCCATTATTATAAACATTTGTCTTTCCTAAGAAAATGAAATTACAAAATTGCAGCGCACAACGAGTGATGAATCTTCAGTGCAACAAATGAAATCTCAGAAAGCCAGAGCCACATATGAACGGCACATACTCAAGAAAAGAGTAAGATACTTAGATTGTTTTCATATTTTTAATCTGATCATTTGATCTGATACAAAGTAGTTATAAATAAAAATCTGTTCATGGAAGTTGCTAAAAAATTTACGCATTCAGATTTTCACTTACGTATTGAAGCATAAACCTTTCTCCCATTATTGTGATTCGACAGATTCTTTTAGTTATTTACAATATTTAATTGAGCCATGTGGGGCCTAAATCTAACATACTTTACAGGTAGTTTTCTTCTGTTTGTTTTTTAATCCCTACATATCCAAACTTGTAGCCATGCTGAGATGTTTGACAGTTTTCAGAACATTAAAGGAGCAGGAGGGGATTTCTCAGCCAAGGCCAAATAAGGATTTCCTAAGTAGGGCAACAATACACTTTTTTTTGTCCAAAAAGTAAATAGATCACTCCAAACACCAATAAGTAAGCAGCATTTTCGTACCCTCAGTCTCCTGCCTGCTGGGACTACCTGGTAGCCAATAAATTTTAGACTGTATATGATCATCTTTTGCTTTCTCATCTTTTATTCCACTCCTTTTCATTAAAAAAGTGCATTTTTTTATCTCTTAACAATCCTAAACCATTGAAGATTTGACACGGTAGCTCAATATTTATAAATTGAAGTTAATTAATTGCTCTTTGCTGAAATGGAGTAATGTTAAAACTTTGTTCACAGCTTTTCAATTGCTCTTATCAAGCCTTCAGCTGCCCATAGTTTAGTAGGAGGGAAAACGAAGCCATCACCACATCATCGGGGGACACAACCTCAGTGTAATACCTTCTGTAATCACTTCAGCCACCACTTTATAAGTGAAGTCTCTTATCCTCAAACATAAAGTACTGCTTGTTAATTAGTATCTATAATGTTTCTTTAGTGAAATAATACACACGTATTATTGAACAATTTTTGTTTAATAAATATTTTTTGGCTCCTATTGTTGGAAATCATCCAGCTGTTGGTAAATAAATAAGTAAATAAATTCTGGCCAGATTAGAGTTAATATATATTCATGGGACATTATCAAAATTGGCTCAAAAATGATTGCAGTATAATTATGATTGGCATCTACATAATATGTCTAGTAATTATTCCCCCCAAATGGATGAGGTCAGCATATTTAGCCACAAGTGATTTGCACACCTGTCAGCCACTTTTGTTCCTACAACCAACAAAGACACATCCACTCAGGAGTCTATTTTGGATTCATCGGAACTGACCAGGCCTCATACTGTGAGTGAACAAGTGTTGAGATGAATTTTGAACATATTTATGATCTTCAGAATAGCATTTGAAGTCTGATATAGGGAGCTTTATTTACACCCTAACAACTTCTATTTTACTAACAAATATTCCCATACATACACAAAGGATTTAAAAATAAGTAGCAGAGGAATAGGAAATTTCACACAGAATCTGAAATCACACCCCAAAAGTTAATTGACCCAAAATAATATTGAAATGCTTTTACTAATCAATACTTGATGCAGAGGAGAACCAAAACACCCAGACCTACAAATTATTAAACCAAAAATAAAACCAAGATGTTGTTAAAATTTTCAAATTTTAGCTAATATTAGCAATAAGATCATTAATCTGAGGTGCTTGTGGGATAATTACTCTATTACTTTTTCATGATTTTAAATGCGTAACCAACAGATAACATTTTTCAGTCTTAAATGCCATGTGTACAAAAGAGTGGTACTCAGAACCAGCTATATCAGAATTGTATGAGAATATACAGATGATACATAATAGCCATATACATATAAAATTCAGAGTTATCTACCGCTCGATCTCTCCAAAGAGAGAGATCAATAGATCTAGAAGGCATATATGTGTGTATATATATGAATGTATATGTGTATATATATATCTAGAAGATGTGTATGTATATCCTATATATGATATATGCACACACATCATGTATATCATATATATATGATGTATGATCTAGATCTACCTCTAAACCTGTAGAGATAAAGACAGGTTTTAGACAGATAGATGGTAGATACAGGCTCCAGACTCACCCCTCACACACCGTTACTCTCTCTACTTTATTTATCCCTGGAGAGATCAGGAAAACTTCCATGACCTCCTGCTACCTAGCTGACATGTAAATTTGAGAAATGTCTAGAACGCTCCTTAATGATTCTGATTCAATAAAGCTAAGGAATCTATACTTTTTAAAATAAAGTCCCCAAGTATCTGGAAACCTCTTACCTAGAGCACATGGCATTTCTCAGGAACTTCTCTATCTCCTTAATTGTACTGATCAATGTAGAATTTACAATTATGGGTCCACAAATAAGAAACAGAAAACATGGTATTTAGATATATAATCACAGATGTTAGATATGAAGTCTACATGTATTTGTTACATTCAGATCAGTCTCATGAAATTAATTGCAATTGTTGGGGAGGAAAAATTTTTTCTACCCTTCCAGGTTCTGTGGCTGGTCTAACAATTAAAATGACATACACTGATTAACAAGAGAAAAAAACGAATTTAACCATGCACATAGGGGTTCCCTACAAAGATATGAGACTCAAAGTCAGCCTGGGAGTTGAGACTTATCTAATTTCTTGGGCTGAGGAAAAGGGTGGGGATCTGGGGCTAAAGAAGAGAAATGCAATTCATGGAAAGGTGAGAGGAAGAAATATTTGGGAAACAAAAGTTGCCTGCTATGCAGATGTTTTTTAGGTAAAAAAAATATGTATATATATATATATATATCTGGTAATAGTTCTCCTCCTGGTACAGGCCCCCTTTCCAATGTTAATTTCCTTAAATTGCAGATCTTCCCCACAAGATGGAAAATTTATATTTCTTTTTTAGGGAGTTAAGGGGGAAGTAAAGAGCTTTTTCTGAGACTGCTGGGTCTTGATTGCCTACAGCTCAAAATAATCCTCATGCTAAAGTGACACAATTTTGAAGAAGTTGTTCTGAACCCCTTTGCCATTGATTAAGCACCTTTTATGTAAACATTATGTATGATTTAAGTGCAATTATTCTTACAATATTGATAAGAAATATGCTTCATTTATTATAATTGTTCTTGACATAGAAAAAAGATGATAGAAAAAAATAAAGATCAAGTCACTTTGGTTCTTTTAAACATAAACATAGAATAGTATATATGCACACAGACAAACATATATACACATATAAAGTTCCATACTTACATATGTAAATATATGAGAAGAAAGTTTGACAGGTATATGTTAAATTCGTAGCAGTAAGAAAATGCAGGGGTTCAGGACGCTACCTGTCCTAAGGCTGAACCTCAAAGTACCAGAGTTTGGAGTAAGAAAAGGTTTATTGATCAGAAGGTACCAACCAAAAAGATGGAAGCCCTAGTATTATCTCAAATTCAAGTAAAGAAAATGCAGAGTTCAGGTTTCATTTCTATCAAGGCAAGGGGGAAATGGGAGGAGCAAGAGGTGATTGACAACTGCAGACATTTGGGCACCAGCAGGGATGTGAGAGAGACCACAAAATCGCCAAACCCCTTTGCTCCCAATCTGTTGATCCCAGCTAAACTGAGACCAGTGCTGAGACTCCTACACATCTTTGACAAACAATCATTATTTGTGTACCTATTTCCTTCCTCTCTTCTGGAAAAGCATCTTCTAGCAACAGGCTGTTTTTGTAAAAGTGTCAAGCCACAAAAGGAATTTCTCTAATGATTAGCACATCTATATGCAAGACCACAGCAGGCTTGAACAAGATGGAGTCAGAGAGGCTGAGCATTTTCCTCTGTTATAAGGTTAAGAAACAAAGTGAAAATAATAAGAAAAATAAAACAAATAAAGGGACTCACATAGACTGATATAATGGCATTTCATAAAACAGAGTAGAATTAATTTAACTTTGCCAACCTGAGTTCGAAATATTTAAAAACAATATCCATAATATGAAAATGTAAAGGCTTTATTTCTCATACCATAATACCCTGTTGACACTAGGTCTTATTGATTTAGTACAATAAGTACTAAAGTATGTACTCTGTGAATTTTAAAAAGCATAAAATGTATACTTTTAAGTTTTTAAAAATATTTTTTTATTTATTTTTAGAGAGAGGGGAAGGGAGGGAGAAAGAGAGGGAGAGAAACATCAACGTGTGATTGCTTCTAATATACCCCCTACTGGGGACCTGGCCCACAACCCAGGCATCTGTCCTGGCTGGTAATCGAACCAATGACCCTTTGGTTCACAAGCCAACACTCAGTCCACTGAGCCACACCAGCCAGGGGAATAAAATGTATTTTAAAGTCAATAGCCAGAAATCAAAGCATTTTTGTATACCAACAATGAAACATCAGAAGCAGAAATCAGGAAAAAAAATCCCATTTGATATAGCAACAAGAAAAATAAAATACCTAGGAATAAACCAAACCAAGGAGGTAAAAGACATGTACTCAGGAAACTACACAACACTGAAGAAAGAAATCATGGAAGACACAAACAAATGGAAACATATACCATGCTCATGGACCGGAAGAATTAACATCATCAAAATGTCCATATTAACCAAAGCAATTTATAGATTCAATGCAATCCCTATCAAAGTACCAATGGCATATTTCACAGATATAGAACAAACACTTCAAAAATTCATATGGAACCATAAACAACCCCGAATAACTGCTGCAATTTTGAGAAAGAAGACCAAATTAGGAGGGATCACAATACTTGATATCAAACTGTATTACAAGGCCACTGTAATCAAAACAGCCTGGTACTGGCATAAAAACAGACAGATAGACCAATGGAACAGAATAGAGAGCCCAGAAATAAACCCAAGTCTCTACAGTCAATTAATTTTCGACAAAGGGGGCAGCAACATAAAATGGAGTGAAAATAGCCTCTTCAACAAATGGTGTTGGGAGAGCTGGACAGCCACGTGCAAAAAAATGAAACTTGAGCACCAACTTACACCATACACAAAAATAAATTCAAGGTTGATAAAAGATTTAAGTATAAATTGTGACATCATTGAAGTCCTAGAGGAGAACACGGGCAGGAAAATTTCAAATATTTCACGCAGCAGTATTTTCACTGATATGTCCCCTAGAGCAAGGCACATAAAGGAAAGAATAAAGAAATGGGATCTCATCAAAATAAAAAGCTTCTGCATGGCTAAAGAAAACAATATTAAAATAAAAAGAGAACCAACTGTATGGGAAAACATATTTACCAATGATACCTCAGACAAGGGTTTAATCTCCAAAACATATAAAGAACTCACACGACTCCACTCTAAGAAGATGAGCAACCCAATTAGAAAATGGGCAAAGGACTTAACAGACACTTCTCCAAGGAGGACATACAGAGAGTCCAGACACATGAAAAGATGCTCAGTATCGCTAGCTATCAGAGAGATGAAAACTAAAACCAGAATGAGATACCACCTCACACCATTGAGAATGGCTATCATAAACAAAGCAACAAACAACAAGTGTTGGAGAGGTTGTGGAGAAAAGGGAACCCTAGTGCACTGTTGGTGGAATTGCAGACTGGTAAAACCACTATGGAAAACAGTATGGAATTTCCTCAGAAAACTAAAAATGGAACTGCCTTTTGACCCGGCAATTCTGCTGCTAGGATTATATCCCAAAACCCCTGAAATACCTATATTCCAATGTTCATAGCAGCACAATTTACAATAGCCAAGTGTTGGAAGCAACCTAAGTGCCCATCAGTAAATGAGTGGATCAAAAAACTATGGCACATTTACACAATGGAATTCTATGCAGCAGAAAGAAAGAAGGAGCTCCTACCCTTTGCAACAGCATGGATTGAACTGGAAAGCATTATGCTAAGCAAAATAAACCATGCGGTGAAAGACAAATACCATATGATCTCACCTTTAACAGGAACTAATCAACAAAACAAACAAACAAGCAAAATATAACCAAAGACACTGAAATTGAGAGCAGGCTGATGGTGACCAGAGGGAAGAGGGGAGGGAATTTTAGGGGAAAATGGTGAAGAGTTTGCAGGAGCAATTATTGAGGACACATAGACAATAATGGGGGGGGGAAGGTGGAAGGGAGGTGGGGAAGGCTGTGGAGTTGGGCTGGGGTGGGGAGAAAGGCAAAAAACTGTACTTGAACAATTGAAAAATAAATTATTCCCCATAAATAAAAAATAAAAATAAATTGTGAAAAAAGAACCAATTATATTTAGGAAATATCTTGTTAGGTCACTTTCAGTGAGGACTATGTCTCAAGAACCTGAAATGAAAAGAGACAGTAAATTCAAAGATGGGTAATTTTCTACATAAAAAATTAGCAACAAATATACAGTGTTTGTAAAAGAAGAAAGAAGGTTGGAAGTCAAAAACAGGAGTAGGGAATAAAGGGAGGGAGAAGAAAGTGTGGCCCAAAACTGCAGGTGAACATAAATGTGCCCAGGAAGAAAATGCCAGTGCTGGAGTACCCAACCATGCTGGGGTACCCAACAGACTATTTTTATAACAACAAAGTTTAATATTCAATTCTAAGTTTGTGATGCTTCATAAACACCTTCCTTGCTCTAAAAATTCAGGCAGGGGAAAATTCAGCTTCATATTGGTAATATTTCAAAAGTAAAAAAATCAGGCTGATTTTCAGGGCAGGCAGAAATACAGATCTGTCCCCTGTCCTTCATGCCCCCCCAGCCCCTCCCCCTCTACCCCCAGATATTACTGGAGAGATTAAAAGAGATTCCAGGACCTCCAGGTACCCAGTTTACACGCAAATTATAGGAATGAACCGGACTTTCTAATTCCACAATAATTTTTCACACATATTTTACGTGGTTCTCATATAAATGAACTACAGATTAGAACATTCTAATTTAGATAGGGTAAATGGCTATGCAATCAGTGCATGACACATTTAGGAAAGCGTAAGCGACAGCTAAACAATTTAACCCAAATCTTCCAAGTCTTCTAATTTACAGTCCCACACTCTCTTAGATATATCAATTATCTCCAAATGTTATTGATGAAGAAATAACACACCAACTTCAAAATAAAAGTTTAGGTACTCTTTTAAATCAAAGTATGCAAACAAGCTTCTTAAAAATTTATTTAAAAAACAAATCAGCGTTCTCTTCCTGATTTGTGAGCATATTTTAAAGGTTATGTTGTTACTTACTATTCCAGAACAAAACTCTGTAATTAGAGTCCAAGATGGCCCTGCTGGTACAATGGACTCTGCTCAAGTCACAACACAGACACAATATGCATTGACTTTGCAGGACATGGATACCAAAACATTCCTCAGAGGCAAAAATTGAATAAATAAATAGTATAACAAGGATATATCCATGTTTTGAATCTATATTTATAGGTAAAATTAGATAAAAACCTGGCAGATATTTTTCAGATTCATAAAATAGACTCATTAAATTAGTTAAATCTAAGTTTGATTAACAGGTACATTGAATCAAAATAGTTGTTTAGTTGTATATTACAGGTACAATCTTAGTGACAGTTAACTTTATCAACTCCTAATGTATCCTTAAAGACCTTATTCCTGTGTCCATCAAGAGCCTGAAATTTAAATTCTAAGGGACATGACATTCTTCAGCAGGACCAAGGGACCTTCTGTGAGAAGACAGTAAGAACGGCCTGACATCTAGTGGCAGTTGCTGCAACAACCATTGAATGTTAATATGCAGAAATTTGCTTTGTTTTAAAGCAGGCAAGTTTGGGCTCTATATTTAGAAATTTATTTTTTAATTGCAACTGCAATTACATATTCATGATTTGTGAGAGTTATACTGATTTTTACACAACTTTGGTCCTGTAATCTCGAAAATACCCTCAGGTATATCTCGAAAGAATGGGTGGAGAGTAGCTCCCCCAAATACTTTCACGTTCATTATTTTTTAAATATATTCTATTTAAATACATAGAACAAAAACTCTATATTTCTCATCTCATAAAGTCAATTTTTCATATTTAAATGTATTTAAAATTATTTCAAAGATACCACAATAAAACTGAAATATATTTTATTTTAAGCGCAAACTATTTTATTTAAACAAGTAAAAAAAATTATACCTTTATTTTTATAGCTCTTATTTTAAAATAAAACAACACAGTTTTGAAAAAAACATAAATGTATGAAGCAGCATAAGGCAAGAACATCAAGTGATGAACATAAAATAATAATAATAATAATAATAGCTAATATTTATTGTAAGCATACCATGTGCCAGGTAAGTGTGATAAGTGATTTACCTACATCACTTTATTTAATAGTCACAAAAACTCTTTGAGATAAGATATTGTCTTTACCTGCATTTTCAGATGACAACACTGAGGTTCAAAAATATTAGGCAACTTGTGTTGAGCCAATGTAAGGCCCAACAGCCAGGCAGTGCTAAGGAATGGTCAGATTCCAGGGCTCCATTTGTGAGCACTATGTTGCAGTGAACTTGCAATTTCAAATCCAGTTTCACTCATTCATTCTTTCCCTAATTTATTCAACAATATTTATCCAGAGTTTAGTATGTTCCCAGTACCTTTCTTAAAATAAGCAAGGGGGGAAATTCTGTAAATGAGATTTAAGCAGAGACTTGATGTAAATTAGAAATAAGCCCTCTTAGTCTACAAGAAACCAAAATAAGGAACAATATATATAAACAATGCAATGCAACAGAGTAGGGAGGGAGGAAGGAGAGAATGATGACTAAGAAATGAAGGGATTTCGGTGGGACATAAGGTAGAAGAGCAAAGGGGAAACCTCTCAGCATATATTCCTTCAAATGCTCCTGCGATATAGGTACCTTGGTACCAGCAACAAGGTGGCATATTGTTGGAGGGTGGCCTTGATACTGTTCATTAAAAAGACTAGCCAAAGAACATGTGTGTGTAGGCGCACAGCCCATGGACACAAATGGGGCTGAGTGGAGGTGTGCAAAGGGTAGGAGGAATGAGGGACGTCTGTCACAGTATCAACAACAAAAATAAAGCGAAAAAAGAAAACAAAAAATAACTCAGCTTTGTGCTCAATTAAGCACATTCATTTTATTTTAAATAAAGAAAGGAAGATAATCCTTAAAAAATTATATGAAGTATTCCTAAAATACCCCCTTTTACTTCCCTGGTTTCTCTATGCAATATCTACAACAGTGGCCACCACACCTTTAATGTTTGGCACTGCATGTTTTTCCCTCTAAGGACCTCCGTTCAGAGGGAGCTGTCTACAAAGGAAGAGAGAAAGTTGGAGTCATTCAAGTCCAAGCAAAGGCATGTGTTTGAGCTGATAAGGATGGAAAGACAATCAGCAGTCCTAGAAGACACGTTTTAAGTAAACTGGTGACATTTTTTTCTTTGACTGTATACTTTATGGCCTATTGATTTAAAAAATGGGTGGCAAGAGTATCATGTGGAAGAAACAGACGTACTGAAATTACTTTTTATAAGCACTTATTCAACAACTAATTAGATCTTGGGTGAAAGTTATTTCTTTCAACTTGTTAAGTATGTTTCCCTACTGGGGTTAAGGATTCCAGCTAACAACTGTATTTATAGCTAATAGAAAGTGTTCAAAGGGCTCCCTCTGCTTGCCCCCCAGTCTATGTGATTCTGTGGATAAATCACCATGAATAAAGCCATGCAATCTAAAATGATCTATCACAACTGAAAATCAATATATCAAGCAAATAAAATAGTGTAGGATAATTCACTTGCCAAGTAATAAATTATACATGCATATCAGTGCCACAAGTAATGCAATACCTCATAAAAAATAAGCTTAAAATTCTTAAAATATATGATTAATGAAACTAGCACAGCCTGGAATATATATATATATTATACTTCTTACACTAGCCAATATATTATAGTCAGAGCTTTATGCTTCTGAGAAATGGCATTTACATATACAGTATCAACGGTGCAAATAAATCAGGATTTCTTGCACTGAAGTCGGATTCTTACAGTAGTGATTCATGTTTCACTTTTTAAATAGTGATTTACACTAATGTATTTCTCATAAAACATTTAGTAATGCCTACAATTATTGCCAAAACTATGTTCTAACACTCTCTATCAGGATGCCCACAAAAATGCTTCCCAAATCAATAATAAATGTGTGAACTTTAATCTTATACAATAAAGTGACAATATTTCCAACACAGAAGATTCTCGTGCTACAAACCTGAACATCATCCTTCTTGCCGACCCACCTTCTCTAGATATCCACAGCTAATTACGTTCAGGTTGCAGAGAATTTACTGGTATTAAGTAATCTCTGATCTGTTCCACTTGACAATCTGCGTGGAGCACCATATTCATGAATGTAACCAAAAAACACCTTTTGGAGGAATGCTTATTAAGGAGTGCTGACAATGTTGAAGTTCACCTGAGCCCCATCTTTCTGGAAAAAAGTGAGGGTTTCCGCAGAGGAATGTTCAAGCTTAATGCAGAGGAATGTTCAAGCTTAGTGCAGAGAAATTTCCACAGAGGACTGTTCAAGCTTAATGCAAAATTTGATGCAGCTTCATTGCTGTATTCACTCAGTCATTTTGAATGCAACAGTCACACAGCACACATGTTCACTCAATGGCTTCTACCGCCCCCACTGACTAGTACAGTGACTGTCACGCAAACCATTCTCGGTATATTAACGATAGCTGGACTTTTTCCAGACAGACCTGGTATTACATTTTAAGGCACATTGCTAAACTTTATTAGTTATTTAAAGAAAAAAATAAGATACTATGAGTCAGATTCCATAAACAGAGCCCCTTAATCTAGTAGGGGGATGTGTCAGAGAAAAATTGGTCAGAGAAGGTTTTCCTAAAAAAAACAAAACAAGCCCTGGCTGGTGTAGCTCAGTGGATTGAGCACGGGCTGGGAACCAAAGAGTCCCGGTTCGATTCCCAGTCAGGGAACATGCCTAGGTTGCAGGCCAGGTCCCCATGAGGGCCATGTGAGAGGCAACCACACACTGATGTTTCTCTCCCTCTCTGTCTCCCTCCCTTCCCCTCTCTCTAAAAAAATAAATAAAAATAAAATCTTAAAAAAAAAAATGTTCTATATGACCTCCAGTTAACTTGGTAAGGGTAAGTAGTGAGTTGGTGTGTGGTTGGGAAAGGACTTCTCAGAATCAAACCCAGCAAAAGGCCCAGAGTGAGGTTGGTAGGTCTATATCACTGGGAGCTACAGACCACTGTGGTCCACTGTCAAGCTGAAAAGACGTAGCCACAGCACTCAGGGCTGTTACATGCCGAGTATTTGGGATTTCATCCCAATAACAAAGGGAAGGTATTGAGCAGTTTTATGCAGGGCCGTGACTGATAAGAATATGCATTTTGAAGAGATCACTAAGGCTTTACTGTTGGGAAGAGACTGGAGTATGGCAAGAGTGGCTAAATTTTTAGTCCAGTGATTTGGATCACAAACAGTTATTTATAATAACTATCGAGTATAATGCTCTTGTTATTTATGATCTTCATCAGAAATAAGCAATATCACAACACAACATTTTCAGACTTCAGTGTTGGCAATCCAAATCTGCAAGGCTCTATATTTGCTTATTGGCAGAAAAGCTTTTCCCAGAGCTCCTGTACATTGAGTGAATTTGGCGAGTTTCAGAGTAGACCATCTGTGCAAAATTCTCTGCTTTTTCTAGCACATTTAGCACTGTGGTTCTTTCAGAACAGCCTCAAAGACTGTTTCATTATTTCATTTCAGTTTCATGAGGAGGAAGATTTAAGAGCTTCTTTAATTGAGTTAATTTTTATTTTTGCTCTTCTATTTTTACCAGAAGAGAAATAGGTGGTGCTTATTACCACCCGATATCTGTTAGGCATATAATTCTAAGATTCCTACTTCTTCTATGAAGGTTTCCCACATTAATAATTAAATTAATAATTCTATGCTAGGCCTTCCCTATTTATTTCTGGCCCTTTCTACATGTAGGAAATACAGCAAATCAAATGTATTTCATATTTACTTATGAGAAGTATTTACCTGAATTTTTATAATGGGCCACTGTATACTCAGATATTCAATGTAGTTTCCTCAAAAAATTGCCCAGCTGGACAGAGCGCAGGCTGGGAACCAAAAGGTCCCGGTTCGATTCCCAGCTGGGGCACATGCCTGGGTTGCAGGCCAGGTTCCCAGTGAGGGCCATGTGAGAGGCAACCATACATTGCTCTTTCTCCCTCCTTTCTCCTCTCTCTAAAAATAAATAAACAAATTCTTTAAAAAAAAAGATTAAAAAATATTGTGACAAAGATACTGTGACTAAGAACATGGAGGTACAAACTTATTCACAAGATGTGTTTCTGAGTATAAAGAAATAACATTTATGAATTTCTGAAAAGAAAGCTAACTATAAATTCAGAATTTTTCTTACAAAAGCAGCACAAGTTATAAACTCATGCTTTTCCAAAGCAAATATAGACAAAGCATTTTCTGTCCCCTTTCTAATTTGGAATTAGTAATTTTGCACTTAATCCAATTCAGTCTTAGAATTTAGAGTATAACTCCATATTTCTAGTTACTTCTAAAATAAAACACATATTTATAAATGTTCAAAATGTTGATAGCATAAGTTTAATGACTACCTTTTATGTATTGTCAAAATGTTTCAACGACAGAAGATAAATACTAGATTACTTCCCTTGGCCCACCACAGATTAGATCTTGAGGGCAGTCAGTTTTGGGGGTGCGCCCTTTGTCAGAGGAACTGCAGTGGGAGAGCAGAGGGGAAGCACACAAACCCCCAGACCGCTCGGGTTACAGGGAGAGAAAGCATGAACTGTCACAGCCACACCCGAAAAGGGGAAGACAGAGAGGCTGGAAACCGGAGGTTAGAAACAGACATAGTGTGCAAGCAGAAAGAAGCAGAAAGATGATTACAACACCTATGGTATAAGAGAAAGTCTGGAGGAAGTCTGGCATTCAAAGAGGATTTTAACAAAGTCCTGCAGTGGGAAAGGTAATACAACTCTCTTCTCCACTGCTTCATTAAAACTTCATTAAAAATATAAGAAAATACCATATGCTCTCACCTATAAGTGGAACCTAATCAACAAAACAAACAAGTGAGCAAAATAGAACCAGAGACATGGAAATAAAGAAAAAGCTGACAGTAAGCAGAGGGAGGGGGTAAGGGGGATAATGGGGAAAGAAGGGGAAGGGTCGTCAAGGAACATGTATGAAGGACCCATGGACAAAGCCAACGGCGGGGCGGGGGGGCTTGAGTGTGGGGCAGGAGAGAGTGGTGGGAGGAAAATGGAGACAACTGTATTTGAGCAATAATGAAATACATATGTACATATATATGAACACACTTTATCGATTAAGGTTCTCAGAGTCAGACGTATGCATGTTTGTACTTTGTATGTACTTATGTGTTTCCCTTTGAGCACATGTTTGGGGATGGAATTCTGTTGCTCTTGAGCTAAGTTCAGGGAATATGAAAATTAACAAAGGTAAATTTTAAAAAATCAACCCCTGGGATTTGATTTGCAAAACATAAATAAGTCATTATTAGATTAAAACTAGAGAGTGGTTTGTGCTAAAGATATTGAACTCCAGGAGATGACAGAAATCCTGGGTTCTCACTAAGGTTGCAGTGAATTTGTTTTATTGTTGATACTATTACAGATGCCCCCCATTATTTCTCCCTTTCCCCCCTCCTCCATGCCTCCCCACCCCAAAGACTTCACCACATTTTCGTCTGTGTCCATGGGTTTTGCATATATATGTATATGTTCTTTGGCTAACCTCTTCCAGGCCCCACCATCACCTTCCCCTCTGACACCCATCAGTTTGCTCCATAGACCTGGAGAACATTATGCTAAGTGAAATAAGCCAGCCAGAGATAGACAAATACCCTATGATTTCACTCATGTGTGCAATCTAATGAACAAAGTAAACTGATGAACAAAGTAAAACCATAAGCATGGATACATGGAACAGGATGCAGTGATCTTGATAAAAGTTTTAGCCAGTCAATTTTATCTACAAAATGAAAAAGAGAGAATAGCAAAACCAGGTAGGTAAGGATTAAAGTGGATAATGGACAAAAGTGCAGTATTTGGAACACAGTAATTACTCAATAAGTACTGGCTCTTATTCTCTTAATTAAATTTGCACAAGAGTATCAAAATTTTCTGATGTATATGCTGACTTAAGTCTTTGCATTTTCTAAGTAATATAATTTTATCAAAAAATGATAATTTAAAATAGTAGAGTACCTATTCAAGTATTTATGCCAAGAAAAAGATGTCAGTCGATGCCTAGCTACCCTTTTAAGATACTTCATGTTATAAAGATACAGATGCACACACACATACACGGTTTAAGAAAAGAGGCATTTATACTGTTTAAAAATATCCATGATATATAAATGACCACTCCGGTCTGTTAAGTCCCGCCACACATCCATCCTCTCTGTCAATAATATCATCATCTCCTTCACAACGAGACATAAATATTCTTAAATTCTCCATGCTCTCTACAAGTCATTTCCAATTAAAACTCATTCATTCTTCCTATGCTTTCTTTGAAAGCTTTGGGGCAAATCTTGTCCAAAGTCAATCCTGTATTTTGTAATTGTTCCCTCCTTACCATTCGTTCATCCTCCACCCCAACCCCACCTCCACCACCACCATGTTTTCTTTCAGTGGAATTTGTTCTATTAATTCTCTCTCCAGATCCTTCATCTTGTGAGCCAATTCTAGTCTGGACTCCTGTTGATAAGTTCTCCAGAATTATCTTGTAGCCAGAATTACCTCTTCCAAAACAAATCTAATAAATGTACTCCTTGGCTTAAAACATTTGAATGGCTTATCCTTTCTTTTGAAGTAAGTCAAAACTCCATAACTTGTCCTGTATCTCATGAAGGGGTGGCTCATCCCTTGCTGGCCTTCTTTCATTCATCACAATTGCTCTGCTCCTAATAAGTCTCCACCTTTGCATGTGATTTTTCCTCTTCCTAGAAGCCTTATGAGGCTCTTCCTCATCCCTTACACACCTGTTTTCAGCAACTCAATTACTAGGTAACCTTTGCATTTTTTCTCATGTGCCAAATGCTTTATGTTCATGTGTCAAATGCTCTGGAAAGACTTTCCTCAAATCTTTGGTGAAGTCAGACCACTCTTGTATATTCTGTTATTGCCCCATGTATCTCTCCTTTATGGTGCTTGCCTCAATTGCATTTTAATTTTTTTTCAGTTTTGACATACAATAAGCGTCTTTTGTTATTGTTGTTCAAGTACAATAGTCTCCATTTCCCCCGATAACTCCCCTGCCCCTACATACCCCCTGCCTCCCACCCACTATCCTACTCCCCTTTGGCTCTGCCCGTGTGTCCTTTATATATGTCCCTTGATGACCCTTTCACTATTTTCTGCCATTATCCCTCTCCCCACTCCACTCTGGTTACTGTCAGTTTGTTCTTTATTTCAATGTCTGGTTATATTTTGCTTGCTTATTTGTTTTGTTGATTAGGTCCCGCTTATAGGTGAGATCATATGGTATTTGTCTTTCACAACCTGGCTTATTTCACTTAGCATAATGCTCTCCAGTTCCATCCATGCTGTCGTGGAGGGTAGGAGCTCCTTCTATCTTTCTGCTGTGTAGTATTCCATTGTGTAAACGTACCACAGTTTTTTGATCTGCTATCCACTGGTGGGCACTTAGGTTGCCTCCAGCACTTGGCTATTGTAAACTGTGCTGCTATGAACATTGGGGTGCATAGGTTCTTTTGAATTGCTGATTCAGGATTCTTAGGGTATAATTCCAGCAGTGGAATTGCTGGGTCAAAAGGCAGTTCCATTTTTAGTTTTCTGAGGAAATTAGAAGTGTTTTCCACAGTGGCTTCACCACACTGCATTCCCACCAACAGTGTACTAGGGTTCCCTTTTCTCCCAAACCTCGCCAGTGCTTGTTGTTTGTTGATTTGTTTATGATGGCCATTCTGACCACTGCGAAGTGGTATCTTACTGTGGTTTTAATTTGCATCTCTCTAAGGTCTAGTGATGCTGATTATCCTCTCATATGTCTCCAAGCCCTCTGTATGTCTTTCTTGGAGAAGTGTCTGTTCAGGTCCTTTGCCTATTTTTTAATTGGGTTGTTTGTCTTCCTGAAGTGGAGTCATGTGAGTTCTTTATATAGTTTGGAGACCAAATCCTTGTCTGAGGTATCATTTCAAATATATTTTCCCATACGGTTGGTTCTCTTCTCATTTTGCTGATGTTTTCTTTAGTCATGTAGAAGCTCTTTATTATGATGAAGTCCCATTTGTTTATTCTTTCCTTTATGTCCCTTGCTCTAAGGGACATATCAGTGAAAATATTGCTGTGTGGAATATCTGACATTTTCCTGCTTATATTCTCCTCTAGGACTTATATGGTGCCATGACTTATGTTTAAGTCTTTTATCTATCTTAAGTTTATTTTTGTGTATGGTGTAAATTGATGGTAGAGTTTCATTATTTTGCATATAGCTGTCCAAATCTCCCAACACAATTTGTTGAAAAGGCTATTTTTACTACATTTTATGCTTCTGCCCCCTTTGTCAAATATTAGCGAGACCATAGAGATTTGGGTTTTTTTCCTGGACTCTCTATTCTCTTCTATTGATATATGTGTCTGTTCTTATGCCAGTGCCAGGCTGTTTTGATTACTGTGGCCTGCAATATAGTTTGATATCAGGTATTATGATCCCTCTAACTTTTTTCTTCTGTATCAAAATTTTGGGTCATGTATGTTTCCATATAAATTTTTGAAACGGTTGTTCTATGTTTGTGAAATATGTTGTTAGTATTTTATAGGTATTTCACTGAATCTATAAAATGCTTTGTGTAGTATGGACATTTTGATTATGTTAATTCTTCCAATCTATGAACACAGTATATGCTTCCATTTATTTGTGTCTTCTCTAATTTGTTTCTTCAGTGTTGTGCAGTTTTCTGAGTACAGGTCTTTTACCTCGTTGGTTAGGTTTATTCCTAGGTACTTTATTTTTCTTGTTGCTATAGCAAATGGAATTATTTTTAGGATTTCTTTTTCTGATATGCTATGTACAAAAATGCCTTCAATTTCTGAATATTGACTTTGTATCCTGATGTTTTGCCAAATTCACTTATGAGATCAAGTAGTTTTTTGGTGAAGTCTACAGGGTTTTCTATGTATATTATCATGTCATCTGCAAACAGTGACAGTTTTACATCCTCCTTTACAATTTGCATGACTTTTATTTCTTTTCTTATTTGATTGCTGTGGCTAGGACTTCCCACACTATGTTGAACAGAAGTGGTGAAAGCAGACACTCTTGTCTTATTCCTGATCTTAGTGGGAAAGATTTTAGTTTTTGCCCACTGAGTATGATGTTGGCCATAGATTTCTTATATATAGCCTTTATTATGTTGAGGTATGCTCCCTGTATTTTCACTTTTCCAAATGTTTTTAATCCTAAATAATTGCTGTACCTTATCAAATGCTTTTTCCACATCTATTGATATGATCATGTGATCTCTTTCTTCCCTTTCATTTATATTTTGTAAGCGTAATACGTTTATTGATTTGTGAATATTTGACCATCTTTTCATCCCTGGGATGAATCCCACTTTATGATCTTTTTGATGTATTACTGGATGCAGTTTTCTAATATTTTGTTGAGGATTTTAGCATCTATGTTCATTAGTGATATTGGCCTGTAGTTTTCTTTCTTTGTTGTATCTTTATCTGTTTGGGGGATTAAGATGATGCTGGCTTTGTAAAGAGTTTGGAAGTCTTCCCTATTCTTGGATATTTTGGAATAGTCTGAGAGGGATAGGGGTTATCTCTTCCTTAAATATTTTTGTAAAATTCTCCTGTGAAATCATTCAGTCCAGGGTTTTGTGTGCCAGGAGTTTTTTTTGATTACTGCTTTGATTTCATCAGCTGTTAACAGTCTGTTTAGGCTTTCTGCTTCTTCATTCAGTTTTGGAAGATTATATTTTTCTGGAAATTTGTCCATTTCACCCTGGTTTTCAAATTTCTTGGCATATAGTTCTTCCTAGTAATTTCCTACAATCCTTTGTATATCTGTGGTATCAGTTACTATCTCTCCTTTCATTTCCGATTTTATTCGGGTCCTTGCTCCTTTATTTCTTGATGAACCTGCTTAAAGCCTTGTCGATTTTGTTTGTCTTTCCATAGAACCAGCTCCTGGATTTATTGATCCTCTGAATTGTGCTTTTAGTCTCTATGTCATTTAATTCTGCTCTGATCTTTGTTATTTCCTTCCTTCTACTCTCTCTGGGCTTTGTTTGTTGCTGTTCCTCTAGTTCTTGTAGATGTAGGTTTAGGTTCTTTATCTGAAGTGTTTCTATCTTTTTTACATAGCCCTGTATTGCTATGAATTCCCTCTCAGGACAGCCTTTGCTGTGTCCCATAAGTTTTGGACTGTTGTATGTTCATTTTCATTTGTTTCCAGAAACTTTGTGATTTCTTCCTTGATCTCATTATTCTCTCATTCATTGTTCAATAGTATGCTATTCAATCTCCATGAATTTGAGTGTTTTCAAGTTTTTTCCCTGAGGTTGGATTCTAGTTTCAGGCCCTTGTGGTCTGAAAAAGATGCTTGATATGATTTCAATTTTCTTCAATTTGTTGAGGTTTGTTTTGTGTCCTATCATGTGGTCTATCTTTAAAAATATTCATGTGCATTTGAAAAGAATGTGTATTTTGCTTCCTTGGGATGAGAGGTTCTATTTACATCAGTTAAGTCCATTCAAACTAGAGCATTGTTCAATGCTGCAATATCCTTGTTGATATTTTGTTCGTAAAATCTGTCCATTTTTGACAGTGGAGTGTTAAAATCTGCTAGTATAAGTGTGTCATTGTCTATATCTTTCTTGAAGTTCCAAGATTTTCCTTATATATTTTGTGCTCCTATGTTGGGTGCATATGTGTTTACAATATTTATGTCTTCTTGATGGATTCTTCCTTTGAGTATTATGAAGTGTCCTTCTGTGTCACTTTGTACATCCTTTGTTTTGAAGTCTATTTTGTCTAATATGAGAATTGCTACCCCAGCTTTTTTTTCCTGCCCATTTGCTTGGAATATTTTTTTTTCCAATCCTGTACTTTCAGTCTGTATAGGTCTTTTTTTCTGAGATGGGTCTCTTGTAGGCAGCACATCTGCAGGTCATGTTTTCTTATCCAGTCAACTACCCTAGTCTTTTGATTGGAGCATTTAATCAATTAACATATAAGGTTATTATTGATAGGTCCTTATTCATTTTCTCCCCTTTGTGCCTGTGATCCTCTCTCTCTCATTGTTTTTCTTCCTCTTCTTAAAGCAGTTCCTTTAGCATTTCTCGCAGTGCTGGTTTGGTGGAGTCTACTTTTTTTTTAGTCTACTTTTTTAGTTTTTAGTCTACTTTTAGTCTACTTTTAGTTTTTAGTTTTTTTAGTCTACTTTTGTCTGGAAACTCCTTATTTCACCTTCAATTTTAAATGAGAGCCTTGCTGGGTAAAGTAGTCTAGGTTGCAGGCCTTTGCTTTTCATTGCTTGGAATATTTCTTGCCAATCTCCTCTGGCTTGTAGTGTTTCTGTTGAGAAATCAGCTGGTAGCCTTATTGGAGTCCCCTTGTATGTTACTTCTTGTTTCTCCCTTGCTGCTTTAAGAGTCTCTCTTTGTCTTTAAAGTTTGACATTTTAATTATGATGTGTCTTGGAGAAGGCCTCTTTGGGTTCATCTTCACCAGGACCCTTGTGCTTCCTGAAGTTGCATGGCTTCTCCTCTCTCCAGGTTCGGGAAGTTTTCTGTCATTATTTTTTTGAACAGGATTTCTATCCCTTGCTCCCTTTTTTCTCTTTCTGGTATTTCTATGATTTGAATGTTGTTGGAGTTCATGTTGTCTTGCAATTCCCTTAAGCTATTTTCATATTTTCTAGGCTTTTTTCAGGCAGCTGCTCTACCTGGGTGTTTCTTTCTACCTTGTCTTCTAGCTCACTAATTCAGTTTTCTGCTTCATCCATTCTGCTTGTAATTCCTTCTAATGATTTTTTATTTTTGAAATTGCATTCTTAATTTCTTCCTGGTTCTTGTTTATAGTTTTTATTTACTTTTTCATACTGTTGTAGTTCTCACTCAGTTCCTTGTAGCTGTCTGTGAGTTCCTTGAGCACCCTTATAACCATTCTTTTGAATTCTATATCTGATAGTCTGCTTGCCTCCATTTCATTTAACTTTTCTTGGGAAGTCTTCAATTCCTTTCTATTTTTTTTTCTTTCTCTCCCCATTTTAGGTGAGTCTTTTTGTTTGTTTCTGCAATTCCCAATGCTCTGCTTTGCCAGCTGTCTTTGTATGTTGAGCTTCTGTGGTAGGAGTTCTGTGGGTCTCAGTGGTGTGGTCTCTTTGATCTCCATGTCTGGATGTTCTAGGGTTACCCTTTCTTCTGTTTGTGTGGGCTCTCTTGTTTACTTGGGCTTTACCTGTCGGTGGCTCCTCTTTTGATGGGTTCTCCCCACCAGTGGGTTTACTGGTATTCACAACTCCCACCTTGTCCTATATGTGATCAGTGTCAGGGTGAAGGCGAAATGGATTGAGACAGCAGGAGAGTATTCTATGAGATTTAACATACTAAAACATAGAGAACAGATAGGCAGTCCCTTGGAGAAGTACAGCAATAACCATGGTATTTCACTCAACTAGCCACTTTTTATAAAAGGTTTAAAAGGGATAAGACTTTCATTAGAAGGGATAAAGAATGTGTGCTGACTTTAGAAAGCAAAGTGCTTATGCGAGGTTAGAGGGTGAGTTATAGTGAGAGTAAGGGACAGAAACTTGGAATAATGTGTAAGAGAATGGAGTAAACCACAACAGTAATAAAGCTCAGGGAGATGGTGAAATGGATTAAGACCAGGGAAGAGTGCTGTGTGCAATTTGGAATAACAATAATATGGTAAGAAATATATAATCTGAATAAAAGTAATGATAAAAAACAAGAGTAGTGTGTTATTGGAATACTAGTGAAGTGAAAAAAGAAAAATTAAAAAGCAATATGAAAGGGAGAATTTTTAAAAAATGAAATAAAATGAACAAACCAAAGGGAGGAAGGAACTAAATGGACAGAAGAGAAATAAAAAATTAAAATAACCAAAAAATGAAACAAAATGCGTATTCTGAAGAATAGCAAGGTGAAATTTGTCTCAGTTGTTGGCGTTAGCCTTCTGACTTCTTTCTGGATCTGTCTTTGGTCTTCTCACAGCTCCAGGTTTTATTGTCTTACACTTGAGGGGGGTGAGGGGAGCCTCCAGCTGACTTTAAACCTGCCAATGTTTTGCGGGTTTTGCGGGTTTTCCTGGACGCTGCAGGCTGAGAGGGTTCCATTTTTTTTTTCTTTCCTGTAGTTAGGTGAGGGTGGGGGCACAGATTGGGCTACAATAGTCACAAGTGTCCAGTTTCCATTCCATGCCCTCGGAGCACTGTTTGGCCCACACTGTCCACCAAAAAGCCTTAACAATTATGTAAAAAATACACCTTTATATTCTAATACTCTTTGCTGTTAAAGAGATGGGACTAAATTAAGCTTATTAATTGACTACTGGGTACAACTTCAAGATCTTTCCTCGGGTTTATTTAAAAGTAATTTAATTTAAAAATTTATATATTTTGTAGTCATGCATTGTGTTCATTTTGGTTAGTTAACTTTGTCCATGTTTAAAGCAACGCAATGATGACATTTGCTTTGTTGCACCTGGAAATTGGCACTAGGTACAGCCTGCTGGTTTCCAGTGAAACAGAAATAACTGTTTGCTGTATGAGCCATGCTACACCTTGATTAAATGCTCTTTTTTCCCCTATTGTGACAGTGCTCACTAATATAGTCCTTACTAAAGAATTTTGCATTAGAAACAAGGTAATTTTACTTGTTTTAATGCAATCATGTGAAGTTATATTCAACAATTTACTTCAAGTATTAATGTTATTTAGACAAGAACCTAAACACATTTTCCATGTTTTCTAGAAAGTTTCTAAAGTTCTCTAGAAGGAAATGTGATATTGTCAATACATTTCCTAACTCAAATATTACTTTGCAAATGGAATGTAGGTTTCAAAAGCACTGTGTAAAGGAAATCCTCTTTGAGAGTTAACTCCTAATCCCGTATTGTAGCTATAACTCTGTTCAGCTACAATAATGAATTTATTTATTAGGTAGCTTTCATCTCTGAAAATTTTTGACCTACCTCATGTGAGTAATTAATACTCAGGGTTATACTGTACACTTAGGATAACATAAAGAAGAAACTCTTATTGCTTGGCTGTAATAGTTTTGAAGCAAATGACAGAGTCTCTGAGAAAAAAATCATAGCAAAATCACCAACATTAGAAGTTGACTGGCAATTTTCTCCCATATGTACATACTGATAGGTGGTTTTATCTTGAATATTTAAAGTATTCTTTCTTATAATACATGATGACATTCTATTCTAGAGTAGAATTACACTTGCATATAGGTAAAACTCACTTCCTAAAATTCCTGAAAATGTGATATTTCATTGGTTTTAAAGCACTTTTCTTTTTGCATTGACATTTACGTAAAATTAGGCAGATGTTCAGAGAAAGAGTTCCCCAATCTTGGAATTAAAACATTTTGTTTAAAAACAAGATGGAGCCAGCCTACCTACCGATCGTGCTGTGGCTGGCACTACCTTTGACCCTCATCTCCTTGTGTGCTTCTTTTCACATTGGAATTTTGTAAATTTTTCTTCAATCTTCAAGCTGAAAAATCAGATGTTTTCACCTTAGTTTCAAATTCCGAAACTATACTCAATATTTATTATAGTCCCTGTGTCTTTTCTTGGTTAAGGATTATAGTGTCAAATACAGTTAGGCAGGATTTCATACATTACTATTGGAAGTTCCATTTCATAAAAATCCACACCAGATATCATGTAAATTAGGTTAGAAAATGACTTGTACTTTAGTTTGTTTATCCCATAAGTTAAAAATGACTTAGTAAGTGGTATCTTTTAGTTTTATAACACTTAATTTGTTTATATGTAAAATATAGCTATATTTATTTAAAGTATGTGGGATGCAGTATATTAATATTATAAAATAATAGTTTGATTTAAATTATATTATCTGGTTCTTTTAAATATTGATCAGTTTGGTGGCCTTCAAAAATACACATTTGTCCCTGGATGTTGTGGCTCAGTGGATTGAGCACCAGCCTGTGAACCAAAAAGTTACTGATTCAATTCCCAGACAGAGCACATGCCTGGGTTGCAGGCCAGGTCCCCAGCGGGGGCACGCAAGAGGCAACCACACATTGATGTTTCTCTCCCTCTCTTTCTCCCTCCCTTCCCTTCTCTAAAAAAATAAATAAATAAGATCTTTAAAAAACACATTTGTAAGCATATAAAATATACAATTAATTTGCAAGACAATATTAAAGGTATCTAAAATCCATGCTTTGGAAATAATCAGCCTCCTGCACAAATACGCTGTAGAGGTATGAATCATAATGTCACAGAATTTGAATAATAAAAGCAAGCTGCTTTTCTTTGGTGATTTAAGAGATTTGTAGTTTATCCTCTCTGTGGGAGTATCTATCAAGCTATAGCTTTCCCCAATTATACTGGATCCTACTTTTAGATAAGAACAGAATCCTGGGGATCATTGGTTTTTAGCATACAGCAGGTGCTCAATGAATGTTTGTTAACCAAACAAGTGGATAAATTAGTGGATGAGCAATACTGCTTGAAAGGTATTTACATAGTCTCTGTGCTTTTTAGCTGCCCCTCCCCCATAGGTCATTATACGAACACTAGTAGATTAATCACCCTGGTATATTACCATTGGTTTTTCTCAAAAAACATTTAGTTCCATAACGCTAAAAAGCAAGGTCTCTAGTATGACATTCATGGTTCTCCACAAACTGAACCAGGTTTGTTTTCCATTTGTATCTTTCCCCTAGACTAATCCCTCATCCACACGAACTGATCTATTCCCGATCTCTCAAACTTTTGCAGGTGTTCTTCTCTACCTTCACGCCTCTGCAACTTTCCAAACAAACCCTCATCTTCCTTTAAAGGACAGTTGAGATCCTTAATCTCCAGAAATTATTTCCTGACAACCACAGCCAGGGCTGCACTCAGGGGGAACACTAAAAATCACTGTTTGAGCTCTGCATTTTGAAGTCCCGAGGGATGAAGTGCAAGGACTTAGTCCCACATATACCAAGCAGCCATCAAACTCTATGACATGGGGCAGAGCTGGCTTGTTCACACATTCAACTTGTCACCCCACCCCAAAACCAATTTATCACCAGGTACTGCCTGCTACAACTCCAAAATGCATTCTTTCCATCCACTTTTCCATCTTAACTGCTGCTCCTTAGGGCAATTTGCCAACGTGCTTTGCGTGGACATTAGCAGCGCTTCCACTCTGGCGCTCATGCAGTGCTTAAAATCCATTTTCCACACACCAGTTGGGTTTTTTAAAATATAACTGATAGGGTTAAATATAAACTTTCCAGCCTCTAAAATCTTTAACATGCCAATGATTTCCCATGATACGTAGAATAAAACCCACACTTTTCACCAAGACCTATAAAGCCCAACATGAGCTGGTCCCTTGCCTATCCTCTACTTTTATTTTCCACTCTTCTCCCCTTGCTCTCTATGTGGTTATATGGGCTTTTCATTGTTCATAGAATACAGCAACTCAGACTTACCTTGGGAAACTTACAGGTCAATTTCCATTGACCTATAATTTTCTACCCCCAAGATCTTGACATGGCTGGCTCATTGCTGTCTCTGAGCTCTCAGATCTGATGCTAGTTTCTCAGGCAAGACCTTCTTAAACAACTTCCCTAACACACAGACACACCCACAGACACACACACGCACATACCCAAACACTTTCTCTTGTATCCTTTATTTTAGGACATTTACCACTAATGAACTAATACTATGTTATTGACTCATTTTTTTCCTATCAAACTTTTCTCCAAAGAGAACCAAGACACATAAATGGAACATAAATGGAAAACATATGTTTGAGAACATAAACGGAAAAAATAAATCAAAGGATTAAACAAAATTACTCTTACAAAAGCACTTTAAAATACTCTTAAAATTGTGTGAATATTACCAACATTTTTAAAAATATTTTATTTATTTATTTATTTTTAGAGAGAGAGGAAAGGAGGGAGAAAAAGAGGGAGAGAAACATCATTGTGTGGTTGCTTCTCATGTGTACCCCAATGGGGACCTGGCCTGCAACCCAGGCAAGTGCCCTGACTAGGAATCGAACCAGCAACCCTTTGGTTTGCAGGCCAGCACTCAATCCACTGAGCTACACCAGCCAGGGCATAAACATCTTTTTGACACTCAGATAAATACTGCCTTATACTAGCTCTTTCAATTCTATTTTATTTTAAATTTGTTCATTTATTCATCCAGTTAAAATGATTAAGTGTGCCTTGTGTACCCTGGGAGATAGCAGCAATAAATTATATAGATTCATTATTAACATTATGCAGGTTCCTATGCAGTGGAATCAGATGTAGGTTGGGGTGGGGGAGCAGTTAGAAAATTCTTCCCAGAGAACAAAACATTCAGAGACCTAGAGGATGAATAGGAAGCAGCTAATCAGATATTAGGGTAGACAAATAGAAGAATAATACGTTTATTAACTTCTTTATCTCCCATATGACCCAGCAATGTTCTTCCCACCAGAAATGGAATATAAAGAAAATAGAAGAACCAGAAGAGCCACATATGTAATAAACAGCAGCTAATATATTTGGTCCCCTTTCCTTAAAAGGGCTAGGGTGCAGAGGAGTATGGCAAGAGAGAATTAAAAAAATAATATTTATTAATGCCAATTAGTTGCCAGATACTGTGCACTAGTTTTCACATGAATAATTTTATTTTATTCTCATAACAGTCCTGTTTTAGAGGCTCATTAGGTTTTATTAACCCTCATAAATCACACTTATGTCTGAGATTTTAATTGGGTCTATTCTGACTCTTCAAAATCCATGTTCCTTTCTAATTTGCTTCCTAATTAGGTAAGTCATTCTCAATCCAGGCTGTATGTTACAATTAGAAAGCCAAGGCCACACTTGACCAATAAGATAAAAATATCTGTGCATTGAACCAAGTTTCAATAGTTAAAGCTCCTCTGGTGTCATTGCTATGCAGCCAAGTTTGAGAATCATTGGTTGGTCTAGGCCAAGAACAGAATGCCAGCTAGTTTAATTACTTCATTTTGGTTATCTCATTCATATTTCTGTTTTCAAGCAAGATCCCATTTAAATAGTACTAGTAATAATAATAATAATAAAGATGATTCTCTTCTTTGGCGTGGCCTCTTCAATGCATTAATTAGTACTGACAAGGCAACTGTGAAGGTTGAAACAGCGTAACTAAATAATTAAGCTGTTTTTGGTACCTCAACTCACACTACTTTTATCTTTCAACACACTGTCTGCTTTAATAATTCCTGGCTCCACTCGCATTTGCTATCAGATTTAATTCTCTATAGTCTGGCACTACATAATTTTAGTAACCTTAGCTTTAGAAAGAAGAGCAGAAGAAAGTAACATGATTTACATAACTACAGAAACATGATTTATTTAAGTTTGCCAAAGACTATCACAGGGGAATTCATGCAAATTAAAAATGTGTTTTCTTGCTACTTGTGCAACAAAAGATCAGTTGGCACTTAACAAAAATACTGTTGTATATATTATTATTTGATAAGGCATCTACAGCTTAATATTAAAAGAGTTAACACTGCTAGAAGCCATCGTTCTCAAATGAAACAACATCATCCTATTGCCCTAGGCTCCAAAACATTTGCTTTTGGTCTTAAAGTTGTTATTATGAAATTTAGTACCATAATAGTATAGTAAACTTTGTAAATAAATGCCTAATTTGAATGTTCTCTTAGATCCTTGAGTAAAACAATGAGTCATATCTTAGAAAAGGATTTTACATCAATCAATAGGTATCTTGCTCTTTGGCTCATCATATTAGTACATATGGATAATAACTGCTCTGCACAAAGATCACTGAAAATTAAAACCATATGATATCATTCTATGACTTTCTAATATGACTTTTCTTCTTTCCTCTGTATCCGTGTTCATTAACCATAAACGTGATTCATTATTAGGAATAATTATACTAGAGATAGAGTTTACTTTTATCTTTAAAAATTATTTGCTACACATAGATGTTTTTAACAGCTTTATTTATAATAATCAAAATTTAGAAGCAACCAAGATGTCCTTTCATAGGTGAATACGTATACTGAGTGTGGTACATCCAGACAATGGAATATTATTAAACTTAGAAATGAGTTATCAAGTCATGAAAAGACATGGAGAAATCTAAATTATATACAGGGTGGGGAAAAATTAGGTTTACAGTTGTTCATATGAAAAATGATACAATGATTATAAATAATAACAAGAACAAACTCTATTTCACATACTTACAACTGTAAACATGGTTTTCCCCTGCATTGTATTGATAAGTGAAAGAAGTCAATCTGAAAAGACTACATACAGTGCGATTATAACCCTATGATATCCTGCAAAAAAGAAAAAGTATTGAGACAGTAAAAAGATCAGTAGTTACAAGGAATTGAAGCAGGGGGAAGAATAGGTGGAGCACAGAGAATTTTTTTAAGGCTGTGAAAATACTCTGTGTAACACTGTAATGATAGATACATGTCACTATACACTTATCCAAAACAATAGAATGTACAACACCAAGAATGAACTCCACTATAAACAATGAACTTGAGTTACGATGTGCCAACACACTTCATCAATTGTAACAAATGTATACTCTGGTAGGGGATGTAGATAATAGGGAAAGCTATTCATGTGTGGGGGCGGGAGATATATGGGAAATCTCTGTACCTGCCACTCAATTTGTTATGAATCTAAAACTGTTTATATATATATAATCAACCATAAATATGCACACACACACAGAGTCTGTACAAAAAAAAGTACAGCTATTGTTAACATAATGAAAATAGTTTGTGTGACATCCATGTAACCAGGGAGCCAAGAATGGATTGGAATGTGCATGTGTGAACAATGATGACTTCACTGTACTAATCACTGGGGGCAGTAGAGGCCATTGAGTGAGTGTACTGCTTAGCTGTCACATTCAAAATGACTGAAGAGAGCAATGAATCTGCATCAAATTTCACATTAAGCTTGAACATTTCCTGGCAGAAACTATTCAGATGTTTCAGAAGTCCGCAGCTATGGACAACTGGTGATTGGCAGCTTCATCCCAACAATGTGCCTGCTCATGCATTACATCTCGTGAAGAGTTTTTTGGTGAAACATCAAATCACCCAGGTGACCAAGCCCCCCTACAGCCCAACTTTAGCATCCTTCAACTTCTGGCTTTTTCCAAAACTAAAATCACCTTTGAAAGCAAAGAGATTTCAGACCATCAATGAGATTCAGAAAAATAACAATGGGGCAGCTGACAGCGATTGGGAAAACTGTGTGAGGTCCCAAGGTGGCTACTTTGAAGGGGACCGAGGCATCATTGTCCTGTGTACGATGTTTCTTGTATCTCGTATCTTCTTCAATAAGTGTCTCTATTTTTCACATTATATGGCTGGATACCTTTTGGATGGACCTTGTATATACATTTATATATATATTTGGACTATAAATATTTCATACATATATAGTGTATATACATATATATGGAATCAACTTATATACTGTACAATTGCATTTATATAAACTCCAAAACAGGTCAATTTAAATTATGATTTTAGAATAAACATTTATTGTCTCCCATGTGTGAGGTGTTATGGCTATAAAACTGAATAAACTATTGTGTTAAAAATGACAGCAGCGTTTACTCATGGAGAGAAGAGGGGCAGTCACTGCAGGGAGCTATAGAGACATTTCCAGGTTGCTAATAGCAATATTTCTTAATCTGAGTTGTGACTACTGGGATGTCTTTGTTCTGGGATAATTTATTGAGTCTATTAATTGTACACTTTTCTACTCGCAGATCAACAAGAAAATATTTATTAAGTACCTAATCTGAATATACAAGATTGTGTTGAGCACAGTATTTTCTCTTCTTTTTGCCCCTTTGTTAATATCATTCCTCTGGGGAAAATAAAATGATTTGCTTATGAAGTCACCATCAACCATCAGATTGTGGAGTCAGCAGAGTAGAGATGGGAATAAGAAAAATTTTATCTGCAATTTTAAAATGCTTATAATATGATTATTTTATACTTACAAATAAATATAGCCTAAATATATAGCAAAATGCAACAAGACTGCATTTCTTTTAAAAATATTCCAGCATAGACTTTCTCCCAAATATTAACTAAATTTTACTCTTCATAACTTAATCTGAATCTGCAATTTTTTAAAATATTTATTGTATAAATTCAGCAGAATAAAACAAATGTAATTATATATCCAAGGTTAATCTTAGAATTATAGTTTTAAGATCATCAAAAATTACACCAGCTTTAGCCATTTTACAGTACTTTGCCAAGAAAATTCTCCCAATTTCTCCTAACTTAACATTTTAGGTTATATGCGATTAAGGAAGATTTGACCAAACAAGAGACAATTCAGATTTTCTCATGGCGTGTTGAAAATGTGGAACTGCTGGACTTGACCTGCAAACTGTGACACTGACTCGGGGCAGAACTGATGCCATCCGTGTCCAACCACAGAGACTCTAGCATGTGGCCTACAGGTGCTATCATGCTGATGACAAAACAGTCAACATTTACCCCTTAAAGTCAACTTCACAATGTAATAGGATTAACTAACTGTAAATGGTCCCCTGTTATTCAGCACTATTTGCTCATTCCTTTCTTTCTTTTTTTTATTGTTGTTGTTGTTCAAAGTACAATTGTCTCCATTTTCACCGCACCGCACCCGCCCCTCCCCACCCATCCCCATCTCCCACCCTTGAACCCACCCCTTTGGTTTTGTCCATGAGTCCTTCATAATAGGGGGTAATGTGGGGGCCATGTGTCCAATGACGCCCCTCCATTATCTCCTATTATCCTTCTCCCTCCTCCTCTCTGATTATTGTCAGATTGTTCTTTATTTCAATGTGTCTGGTTCTATTTTGCTCACTTGTTTGTTTTGCTGATTAGGTTCCACTTACAGGTGAGATCATATGGTATTCCTTTCTATAACAGCAATTTTTTGTTGATGTTTTTTACCTTGTTGTATGTCTTCTTATTCCATTTGCTAACTATGCATTAGATATTTGTTATTTGTGTATTGTGTGTATGTATGTATGTGTGTGTGGTATGTGCACTCCCAACAGAAAATACATTTTTCTCTGAATGAGATTAGCTGCTTTAGTACAGGCTTTCTTAGGTGATTTACTATTCTCAGTTTCTTTTGGACTCATGATATATACAGTTACGTGACAGTTAAAGACAGGGATGTCTTGGGAAGAGTGTTGTTAGGTGATTTTGTCATTGTGTGAACATCCTGGAGTGCACTCACACAAACCTAGATGATACCGCCTACTACACCCCTAGGTTATATGGGATAGCCTGCTGTTCCTAGGCTATACAACTATACAATATGTTACTCTACCGAATATTGAAGGCCACTTTAAATCAATGGTATTTGTGCATATAAACATATCTGAACATAGAAAAGGAACAGTAAAAGTGACATAGATGGAAAATGGTACATGCGTGTAGGGCACTCTCTTATGACTAGAGCTTTCAGGACTGGAGGTTGCTCCAGGTGAGTTGGTGAGTGAGTAGTGTGCGAATGTAAAGACTTAGGGCATTATTGTGCCCTACTGTAGACTTTATAGATACTGTACACTTAGGCTACACTAAATTTATAAAACATGAGATTCACTCAAGCAAAAGAAACATTGATGCAATCAAGATATGCAGTAAACATAGGATGAATGAGGTTACAGCCAGCATAAAACGGAACTAGCAAACACCATCATTTATTATCAAGATCGAGTACTATGGCCCTGGCTTGTGTAGCTCAGTGGACTGAGCGCGGGCTGGGAACCAGAGGGTCCCGGTTCGATTCCCAGTCAGGGCACATGCCTAGGTTGCGGGTCAGGTCCCCAGTGAGGGCCATGTGAGAGGCAACTATACATTGCTATTTCTCTCCCTCTCTGTCTCCCTCCCTTCCCCTTTCTCTAAAATAAATAAGTAAATAAAAAATCTTTAAAAAATAAAATAAATAAATAAAAGATCGAGTACTATGTACAGCACATAAGTGTACGTGCTACACTTTTGTAAAACTGGCAGAGCAGGTTTGCTTACACCAGCATGAGCAATGCTTTGTGCTATGACTTTAGAGTGTTAGGACGTCACTAGGCAATAAGAATTTTTCAGCTTCGGCCCTGGCTGGTTTAGCTCAATGGATTGAGCGCAGACTGCGAACCAAAGGGTCGTCGGTTTGATTCCCAGTCGGGGCACATGCCTGGGTTGCAGGCCAGGTCCCCACTGCGGGCCATGTGAGAGGCAACCACACATTGATGTTTCTCTCCCTCTCTTTCTCCCTCCCTTCCCTTCTGTCTGAAAATAAATAAATAAAATCTTAAAAAAAAAAAAAGAAAATTTTTCAGCTTCGTTATAATTTTATGGGATTCTGAATTTGTGGTCTTCTTTGACTGAAATGTCATTATGTGGCTGTACATACACACACACAAATGGTAGCGACTGGTGAATTAATACATTTTCCTGTAGTAACCATTCGTATTACTCTCATAAATTTTCTATAATTTTGAAATTATTTCAAAATTAAAACTGAAAAATTGAAAATAGTAAAAATCAGTAAAAACTATTACAATGCATTTATTTTTAGTGCCTAAAAAGACTTGTTCATTACTGAGTTTTACATAATGTATGAGCAAAATTTGTAATACTAACTTCTATTCAAAATCTTGGAAACACTTTGCACTGTAAATATGTTTCCAGTCAAATCCTTTACAATTGTGTTTATTGTTTTAAATATTTTCTGACATAATGTTGAAATGTTCTACAAATATTATCCATTTTGTAATCATTTTAACAGAGACATCCACTAGATTTTGGAACTGTCCATGAATACCTTGCATGCATATGAAATAGATTTAGTACCTGTAGCCATATTGCTTGTTCTGAATACTAGGAAGGATATGCTTCTAATTACAAATGAAAGATATATTCCATATTTCCTTTTCTCCCTAAAGTTATATTTTCTCACTTAAAAAGGGAAATATGTAAAACTGGTGATGTTATCAAATAATATGCATACAAAATGCTTTTTGCAGAGAAGGTAAGAGTTACTGTATATCTAGGATGGAAAGATTTTGCCCTGAGAAGTATAATCACCACACAGAAGACTTTCTAGAAGACAATGATTCTCAGTCTAAGAAATGGCCTTAATTTCTTCTTCCAAATGCCAGCTAAAAATGGCAATATTTATTTTTCTTTTGCTTTAATGTTACCAGTAATTGAACACATAGAGAAACTCAAAAATAGTTATCATATTTTCAGTTTTACCATAGCTTTTTATATGTCAATTAGAGGATAACTATTCTAATCTTGTTAATTCAGAGTGTTTGCATATTTTAATATTTAAAAAAGTGTTTCCTGTTATCATTTGTCTCAGGGGCAGCTATTGCAGACAGCTTCTTCATAGTCAATTTAGGAAATGTTAAGGCAGGGGCCAGGTTCTTTTCATGTAATCTCTTTCACACTTCAACTTAACTATACAGGGTGTGGCACAAAGAATGCCTCTTTCTTATTACAAAATCTTTTACTATAAAATCATAAGCATGTAATTCTATAACATAACAATATCATACTCAAGCATACCATATGACATTTTAGGTGAAACAGTCACATTAAAAGAATAAATTATTACACCCATGTTATTTCCCTACCAGTCACACTCAAGCAGGCCTTACCTCTGCCGGACCCTGTATTTCTCTGTACAGTAATATCTCTTGCTCCTTGAGCACCAAAGACAACTTATAAATCTCTATATGTGGGAGCTGCTAATGAAAGTATCTGAGCAGATAAGCCTATTAAAATTATGCTTTTTAAAGAATGTTGTGTTTACCAAAATAAATGCCATTAAAATGCAAAAAAAATTATATGAAGTTTTATGTGTAAATAAGACATTAATTAAGCATTATCATTTAGTGGTTCCTTGTGGTTGTCACCAATCATACACTTATTGGGTAGGGGTGGTATTGTTTGTATGTGAAAGAATTAACAGTCATTAGACTAGTTAGTATATTTTGCTAACTTAAAAATATGGGAAAATGTTTCTAATTAACATTCCTTAAACCCCAAAGTACATACAACTAACTAGCTTACACTGCCTTCATCACTCTCCCAAGATAATATCTCCCAGGGGGGAAAAAAGGTACACCTTTTCAACTCCCCAGCTTTATTCTTATTTTGTGGACAACAACCCACTCTATGTGGTGAGAGGATGACAACTCTGTGATGTCCAGCCCTGTACCTCACTAGCTGTGTGACTTTAGTTAGGTTACTTAACTCCTCATAACTTATGTTTTATAGTAAATAAAATAGGAGTTTCATGCACACTACATAGGAATGTTTTTAATATTGTCTGGCATATAGGATGACTAAATGAGGTAAAGTATAAGAAATACTTCAAGAATGTCTGGCACGTGATCAGTACTCAAAGAACGGCTGTGAATATTATTATTATTTTCCTACTCTCAGGTAAAGTGTGCAGTTGTGCATATGGTCTGAGGTTAGGGACATTCACCCCAAGCAATTTCTTTGTCTTTAAGTCTTTTTTTTCCCTATGTTTTCTTCAATTCTTGCCCAACTGCCTGACAAAATTATTTTTCTTCTTGTGTGCCCCTCCCTTACTCCAGGTTTAACTTTAAAAAAATAATATGAGTGATTACACTAAATACTTGCACTCTCAATATACCGCTTCATTGGAAAATAAATTCATAAGCTTTAAAATAATATTGCTTTAACATCTCACTAACCCAAGACAGTCTAGACTTTTCCTAACAGATATTTATATCATTAATATGTAAGAAATAGAAATTTCAAATCGAAGTGTCTTAAAAATAAAGGGAATTTGTGGTCTGAGAAAAAAAAGTAAAATTTATACTTAAGAGTAAACCTAGATTAACAATTTCACTCAAGACCTGGTGTTTTCTGTCGCTCCCCTCTGTCTTCTCTGTCATCGGCTTCATCTTAAAGCTTCTGCACTTCCAGTCACAGTATGACTGCCAACAATAACCAGTTGCTCACTATCTGGACAGCTGGAGAGCGGATAAGTGCCTCTCCCAACCCCATGCTTCTCAAAATTAAGGTGCATGTGAATCGCACGGGTGGGTATCTTGTTAAATTGAAAGTGAGATTCAGTAGGACTTCAAGTTCAAAATCCTGCATTTCTTTTCTTTAAATGAAATGTATCTGGGAGTGACATTGGTTTACAAGATTATGTAGGTTTCAGGTATACATTGTTCTAATGCATGATCTGTGTATTGCATTGTGTGCCCACCATCCAACATCAAGTCCTGCATTTCTAACAAGCTGCCAGGTAAGGTCAAACCTGTGAGGGTGTGGACCACACTTTGAATAGCAAGGCTCTAAGCCAGTTGTTCTCAGACTGTGGTTTCCCAACCAGCAGAGTAATGAAAATTCCTCGGCCCTACCTATGACCCCCAAATTCTGGAGATTAGGTCCAGAAATCTGTATTTTAACAAGTCTTCCAGATGACTTTGATGCTCACTAAGCTTGGAAACTACTGAACCTAATACACACAAAAGACCTGGGTTTACTCCTGTGAAACTGTTCTTATAGCCAGAGGTTTATCTCATCCAAACTTCATGATGGCAATGCAGTGAGAAAAGAAAAGAATGGTGGTTGTAGAGAAAAATGACAATTTTCATAGGGTTCCATTAAAACTCAATGGAAATATACTGAGTAACAAGGAAATTGAGCTAGAAGTCAAAACAATATAAGAAGTCTGTATTACCTGCCACTGTCCCCTGTTTATGAAGCATTAAACTAGGTACTGTGAGGCGTAGAAGACAAGATGAAATCAAAATGAGGAAGTGTGAACCAAGGAATATTCATAAACTGGCCAATTTCAATTAGCCTTAGTTTTCTTGTTTATGTGGGATAATTATAATAACACCTATTTAAGTGTTAAAATAAATGATACAACAAACAATACATACTGTAGATTTTAAAGGAATTAATAATAATAATAATAATAATAATAATAATAACAATAGAAAACTTACTCACCTTGAGAAAGTGGGGCCTGAGCTGGAACTTGATGCAACTAGATAAAAAGAAGAGAGGAGAAAGACCTTCAAGTCTGAGTGAACTTCAAGGACTTGAAAATAAAAATTCAGAATACATATGAAAATCTACTAGCCCTGCTAAAATAGATTGAGGAACTATTTGGGTCAAATTATAAAAATTCATCAATGTTATGTTATAAAATCTGGATCAAATCCTATGAGGTAGATATTATAATCAACATGTCAGAACTGAGTCACTGGAAGATAATTTAATTTGTCAAGGTCACACAGCTAGTAAAGAACAAGTAGGAGTGCTATCTTGAAAAACTGAAGTTCGGGAGCAATAACTAGTGAGGTAAGCAGTAATCCAGACATTTATTAAGGAAGGTCTAATCCAGAGTAGTGGCAATGAGAGTCACACAGAAATGGAGATTGCTGGGTAACACACAGGTACATTTTTTAAGATACAGATATTACCCAGGGAGAACAGAAGCAACTGGATCCAAAGAGAGAGAAAAAAGTAAACTACAGCAGAGAATTATGAAATGCAAGTAGAAGTGACTGTAAAAACTACAAGCATTCTCCTTAAGATCAGGAACAAAACAGGGATGTCTGTTTTCATCTCTCATTCAACATAGTCCTAGCCAAAGCAATCAGAAAAAAAGAAATAATAAGCATCCAAATTGGAAAGGAAGAAGTAAGACTGTCACTATTTGCAGATGATGTGTTGTTATACACAGAGAACCCCAAAATATTCATCAAGAAACTACTAGAACAAATGAATTCAGCAAGGTAGCGGGATATAAAATTAATATCCAGAAATCAGTTGCATTTTTATATGCCAATAATGAACTAATGGAAAGGGAAATTAAGAAAACAATCTTATTCACAATTGTTACAAAAATAGTAAAATACCTGGGAATAAATCTAACCAAGGATGTAAAAGTCCTGTACTTGGAAAATTATAAGACACTGAAGGAAGAAATTGAAGAAGATACAAATAAGTGGAAGCACACAGTGTTCATGGATAGGAAGAATTAACATAATTAAAATCTCCGTACTACCCAAAGCAATCTATAGATTCAATGCAATTCCTATCAAGATTCCAAAGACATATTTCACAGAACAAGAACAAATATTTCAAAATTTATATGGAACCACAAAATGCCCCGCACAGCAACAGCGATCCTGAGAAACAACATAGTTGGAAGAATGATGCTAACTAATGTGAAACTATAGCATAAGGCCATAGTAATCAAAACAGTATGGTACTGGCATAAAAAAGGACACATAGATCAATAATGGAATAGAATAGAGAGCCCAGAAATAAACCCACACCTTTATAGTCAATAAATATTTGATAGAAGAAGCAAGCACATACAATGGGCTAAAGACAGTTTATTTAATAAATGGTATTGGGAAAACTGGACAGATATGGGCTGAAAAAGGAAACTAGACCATCATCTTATACATACACAAGAATAAATTCAAAATAGACTAAAGACTTAACTGTTAGACATGAAATTATGAAAATCCTTGAAGAAAACATAGGCAGCAAAATCTTGGAAATTGCTCTTAATAATATTTCATTGGATATATCTCCCCTGGCACAGGAAACAAACAAAAAAAAAACAAATTGGAGTACATCAAACTAAAATATTTTTGCACAGCAAAGGAAATCATTAACAAAATAAAAATACAACGCATAGAATTGAAAAACATATTTGCCAATACATCTGATAAAGGGTTAAAACGAAAAATTTACAAAGAACTTGAAAAACTCAACACCAAGATAACAAACAATCCAATTTAAAAATGGGCAAAGGACCTGAATAGGCACTTTTACAAAGAGGACAAACAGATGGCCAATAGACATACGAAAAGGTGCTCAACATCACCGATCATCAGAGAGATGAAAATTAAAACCAAAATGAGATACCATCTCACACTTGTCACAATGGCTATCATCATTATATCAAACAAGAAATTCTGACAAGGATGTGAAGAAAGGGCAACACTTTTACACTATTGGTGGAATGCAGGTTGGTGCAGCCACTGTGGAAAACAGTATGGAGATACCTCAAAAAAATTAAAAATGAATCTGCCTTTCAATCCAGCTATCCCACTTCTGGGAATATATCCAAAGGAACCCCAAACACTAATTCAAAAGAACATAAACACCCCGATGTTCACTGCAGCGTTATTTACTATTGCCAAGATATGGACGCAACACAAGTGTCTATCAATACATGAGTGGATGAAACAACTATGGGACATTTATACAATGGGATACTACTCAGCCATAAACAAATTTTACCCTTTGTAACAGCATAAATGGATCTGGAGAACACTATGCTAAGTGAGATAAGCCAGTCAGGGAGAGACAAATACAATATGATTTCACTCATATGTGGAATCTAATGAACAAACTGGAATAACATGCAAAATAGAGACAGACGCATAGAGAGCAGACCGACAGCTCTTGGGCTGGGGTTAGGGAATGGAGAGATTGAGCAAAAAGGAAAAGGACACATGAACATGGACAGCAGTGAGGTGATTGAGAGGGTGAAGGGAGTATAAAAGGGAAATAAGATAATGGAAAAATACAATAAAAAAAGGAACTCTGGCAAAAAACAGAATGTGTTTGATATCTTAATGCTTTAACTTTAAACTCACCCCAACTTAATCATAAAGGAAAGGTAAGTTAAAATTCATGGATGTTATTTAATAATTTTGAGTTGTTCTATTTTATTTTAGAAAGCATGGCTTTGTAAACGTTTATTATGGAGAATAAAAGTTTTAGTTGACAGAAAAACATCAGAGACTCTACAGACAGAACTGAAATACAATTCTGTTGAAATCTGTAAATGATAAGCTACAAATGAAGACCCTAGAGAGTTTTCTAATAACATTTTGTGTGTGTACAATGCCTTTTCTTGAAACATCTCAGTGGAGTTATTATGAATTATAATTATAATTAATCAAGCTTCAGAGTATCTCTCTGAGTTGGTAATTTTTTTAACCCTTAGAGATAGTAGAGATACTAATTATTCAGTCATTCAATGAGTCAGAGGCTGAAGTAGGAAATAAGAAAAGTTCATTGATAAATATCACCACAGATTTAAATGGCTTTGACAGGATTCGACACTTTACAAAATGTCAGAAGAAATCACTGTTGAAAAAAGCAGCATACCACTAGAAGGTCCAAGAAAGCAACTTTGAAAATTTTAATTTGTACAATTTAAGAATATTCATATCTCTACATTCTCCACATGTATCCCAGTTTCTCCATAATTCAAAATAATATATAAATTAAGAGGAAAAAAAGCAAATTTTAAATTGACCTCAATATCATATTTTTAACTGAAATATAAGTGACAGTAAGAAAAACCATTAGTGTTTCTATTTGCACGAGAGAAATGGTATAGGAGGTATTTATTCAATATAGACTCATGGAAGCAAACGTATAAGCCAATCATTTTTTTCTCCAATTTGAAATAGTATGATAATTGAAACTTAAAACAAAAATAAAAGTAAAACTAAACATAAAATTTTAAAAACTTGCAGAAAGTAAAATATTTTATGGAATGTTTATATCAATATCTAGAAAAGAATTTTAATTTAGTTTCAGAATTTAAGTAAAATAAAATCCAAGAGTTTGTTATATCCAAGAAATAGATAATCTTCTATAAATATAGAATATCTACTTTATTATACAGGTTTTGGTACAAATAAAGCCCTTTTTATTACAAAATTTTTCACTAAAATCATAAGCATGTAACTCTATAACATAACAATATCATACTCAAGCACACCATATGACATTTTAGGTGAAATGTTCAAATTAAAGCTATAAATTATTACACCCATATTATTACCCTACCAACCACACTCCAGGAGTCCTTACTTCTGCCAGACCCTGTGTATTCAGTCAGAACTACTTATCCCTCTCTTTCATAACTCTTTTAGAGGATATGTAAAAGGGAAAATGAGGTAAAAATTTACTAAGAAAAATTTGAATTAAGTGAACTTCTAATTTTCTCTAAGTGTGTTTAGACTTTGTCCGTTATGTTTTAAAACATACATAGTGACATAATGCAAGTTATTTTACTCAAATCTAACCAAATTAAGGAATGAAAACATAATTATATCACATTTGTTAATCTAAAACTATAAAAATCCAGTGCATCTAAAAATCAACATGAAATTCAGAACAAAAATGTTAATGTTAATAAGTTCATTTATATTATTAAATTTAGAAAATTATCCTTTAATACATTTTACATGTTATAACCAAGACAGTGATATAGTAGGGTTTAGAGTTCATTTTTTTTCTTTAATTTTCTCAAAAGGTAAGAGTTGTCTAATCTCTCAGACAGTTGGGGTCTATTTAGGATGAACTTCAAGGTTATGACTTCCTTCACTATAAATAATAAGCTGTTTCTTTTTCTTTCTTCATAGATGCTTTTGAGAAACGGGTATCATCCAATCACCAGTGATAGTTTCCCCAAATGAGGTCCCAGTTTTGTGCCTCTACCTCATTTGACCTGATGAAATGAGTGTGAAATAGCGGAAGTTCATGCGAGTGAAGATTCCTGAGAATAAATGTGATTGCTGCAAGAGTACAATGTCCTAAAAAAGACATACAAAAATTATTTATAAGAATTCCTCTGAATAAATTTTTTAAACATAAAATCTTTTCAATCCTAGTCAGTCTGCAATCAGTGTGATTTCTCTTGACATTCTTTGAAGGACAAGAAGTCAAATCATTTTCTAATCCTCTGCAAAACCCATTTTTACCCACCGGTACAGTTGATGCTTAATCACTTCCATTAACAAAATGCTGGTCACCCAACCTTCAAAACCACGTAGCGGTGTGAAAAAGAACACATTTTAATCCTTCACTAAACATAACACTCTTAGATAACATTTAATGAACAATTTCTATGTGACAGGGACCATACTAACTGTTACATGCTCTTCAGGTGGCAGAAGGGTGTATAGTGGTTAAGAACACTGACAGTGGAGTATGATTTTAATAAATTGATCTTATCATACTTCCATTAAAAACATTCAGTGTCCAAATAAATTCTTAAATTACCTGGTATCTTTAGATATACTTGTTATGTTTATTTACTTTTTCTAACTGTATGCTTCATGATTAGTCTTGAACGTATTAAAAACAACACTCAAGTTTGAGCAGTGTGGTAGGCAGAATTTTAAGGTGCCCCAATTATGACTACGGCACTCTAGCGCACATGCGCTGTGTAACCCGCTCCCCTTCGGTGTGGGTTAGGTTTTCAAATAGGGTATACCATCATTAGATTATGCTATCTGGCAGAGAATAAGACATTTTGCAGAAATAATGAAAGCCCTTAATTGGTTGACTGGTAATTAATCAAAGGGAAAATTTCCTCAATGAGCCTAATTTAATCAGGTGAGTCCTTTAAAGATAACTTCTGAATATCATGGTTGTAACTGAAATATAAGCGATAGCGAAAAAAATTTTCTTTCTATAACCATGAGAGAAATTGTATAGGAGATATTTATTTTGTATTGAATCTTGGAAGTAAATATATAAGCCTATGACTATTTTCATCTAAATATATATACTATAACTTTAAGTAAAATAATATGGTTATATTTAACATGAATAAGATTATAAATACATAACTATAATATAATAGAGGACTTAAATTGTGGTATGATTAAGAAGTAGGATTTGAAAACAAGTCATATGTCTAGCACATAATAAATAATAACTGGTAATGTTGCTGATGTTGTTACTTGTTGGCTATTTTTCTTAAAGCATGGAATGAAATTAGCAAAAATGTAAATCATTATGATATTTGGTTAATTGGAGGTAGCTTATTCATCTTCTACCTACCTTCAAGTTAAAATTTTCCACAAAGCTACCATATTACTTCTAGGGAAACATTATACTCTACTTAAGGAAAAATATATACAGTACTAAAAAACACATCCTTTCCTCTTTCTTCTCCAATCCAAATCCTAGTAATTTAGGTTGTTCATTACGGACCAAAATTTTTAACAATTTTCTCTAAGTTGAAAAGTCCAGTTCAATTTATCCCATAATAAAGAGTGTGTGCATTGAAACTAATTCTGACCTTGAACGAGCAAAGAACCATATTGTGAGCTGCTAATGGAGATAGCTTCTAAGAGCTACGAGTGGTTTCAGGTCAACAATAAGCAATAAAATTGGGACCTTAGTCCTACACCCACAAGAAACTGAATTCTGCCAACAACCTATAAGTACAAGAGGGGCCCTCAGATGGGATTGCAGCCCCAGCCAACACCTTGATTCCCAGCCTGGTGAGACGCTGAGCAGAGGAGTCAACCCGTGCCCATGCTCCTGGTCCACATACTGTTACCTAATACACAATTGTTGTTTTAATCTACTAATTGTGTAACTTATTACTCAACAGTAGAAACTAATAGAACCAGTGATCTAATTTTTGACACGATTCTAATATTTAGCTTGGTTTGGGATACTGTACACCTTCATTCTCATCTATTGAGTAGAATATCGGGGAAATTCTTCTGTGGGTGTAGTGCAGATTGCTAAAGCTGCTACCCAAAACAAATTTTATAAAATTAGATTATGTCTCCCTATAAAAGTATACACTTAACAAAAATATATATAAGGTACTTATTTTTATCATGAAATTTAAATAGATAATCTTAAAATATTAATGCTATGTCCTTTGCTAGATGATCTTGTAGGGACAAAAGAGAAATAGAACCAATCCTAAATAAATTTATAATCTGAGAAAAAGAAATGACCTTTAACATTTAGAAATGGCTTTATAGGCAATATTAAATAATTATTCTCAATGGTCATTGGCATCCTGGTTCCTCTTGTTCTCTTCAAAGTCAAGCATTGCCTCCTAGCTCCAGGTAGCCAGGTAACAGAATGCTGTTGATCGAGATTCCGGTGGAGGTCTGCTGGTGCTACTCTCTCTCTCAGATTATTCCTTTCTTACTTGAGAAGTTGGCGACTATCTTGCAGATAACCCATAAGGGAAATGTAAAATCTCACAAGTATGTCAAACATCTACTTTTACACTTATTTTAGGTGGATAAGTTCTATTTGTTTAGGCTGCTAAACCCACTTAGTTTTTCATTACTTGTGCAAATATTCTTAACTGACAAATTACAGTTTCAAAAGGCACTGTGCATTTACATAGAATGGAGACCAAAAGTCTCATTGTCTTAATCTGTTGTCACAAGCAGAAAGGCAGTACAGAATGGGAAAATCTCAGGTCCATTCCCTATTTCTCCTCTCTTTATCTGTGCATACTAAGCATTCAGGGTCTCGTGTACTTTTTGGTACTCTCTAAGCTTAAAAAAAGGTATCATGGAGAAAAATGTAATTAATGTAATTATATAAAATATATAACTTTGTTGATCAACAAAACAAACAAGTGAAGTGTCTGTTCATGTCTTTTGCCCATTTTTTAATTGGGTTTTTTGTCTTCCTGGGGTGGAGTTGTATGAGTTCTTTATATATTTTGGAGATCAGACCCTTGTCTGAGGTATCATTGGCAAATATGTTTTCCCATACGGTTGGTTCCCTTTTTATTTTAATACTCTTTT
>PVJI01014288.1:0-44643 GCA_004026765.1 Micronycteris hirsuta
TATCAGCCTCTTAAAGAGCCACTCCTGGGAGGGTTCCAAAAAATTGTTGAAAATGATTTATTGTATTCCATCTGAATGCTTGATGAAGTGAAAGCATTTATTACTTTGTCATAATTATGTATTTATCGGGATGTTCTTAGGGACAATCACTTGGAACATTTATCTTAATGAAATTTATTAGGTAAAAGTTCACATAAATGTTATGTACTAGAAATCCCACATTCACCTTTGGAGTCTGATCACATGGTCTCGGGCAGGGCTTTACCATCTCTGACTCTGCCGTGGAGCCTCGAGTACCCGGGCCGGTCGTTCTTTTCGCATCACCGGCGCCCGGACTGACTGGGAGGGCGGGTCTGCGTGGCAGGGCCACGGCAACGGCCCATCCAGAAAGCCGCCCGCACCTACTCCCGTCCCCGAGCACAACCTCAGGCAGCTAGAGGCACATTTGGGCATAGGAAGCAACAGCTCCCATGTGTGGCAATTTTATGTGTTTTCCTGTTCCAGCAATGTCTTCTTTTTGTAGGTCTCAAAAGTCATAGAGCAGTGCTATCCCAGTGATTCTCAACCTTGGATGCATACTTTAACCTCTGGAAGCTTTTTAAAAATACAAATATTGGTACCTAAAGCAGTGGCTCTTGAACTGCAGCGTCAGAATTGCACAGATGGCTGGGCCCCAAGCTCACCCTCACCCGCAGAGCTATGAGTCAGTGTATCTGGGGCGGGCCCAAGAATCTGAATTTCTAACAAGGTCGTAGGCAGTGCTGAAGTTCCCGGTCCGGGGACGACACTTTGAGAATCGTGACCTAGAGATTTGGAATTAATTGGTCTTAGATGGAGCCTGGGCATTTATATAGTTTTAAAAGCTCCCCAGGCGATCCTAATGTTGAAAATTACTATTAAATCTGGTGGACTTCTTTCTTAGAAGCATGTACTTTTAAATTTTTATATCAAGGTTAAGTGTGACATGGAAAATCTTATGCTAAATACAAAGATAGCATAACACCGACTGCTGAATGCTGAGTGGGACCTAATTTTAAATGCACTTATTGACTTAACTATTACACCAACGATAGATCTGGCTGTTAACACACATAGTATTTGTACGGCTGTGAATATCTCCTTAAAATAATTCTTACAGCATGCTTAAAGAACAACAACAGGCTTGCTTAATGGCACTCCTAAATATCTTCCCATTTGTTTTCCTGAGACTTCACGACGGTCCTTATTAGAGTCTGACAAAGGTTGAACAAACGTGGAGAAGCAGAACAAACAAATACATGTGTTATTGACTACAACAAGGGAGCAATACAGCACATTTTAGATGAAATAGGTTCATTTCAAATTAATGCCATCGCTAAAGAGCCTATAAAACCTTGATTTAGAATTAAATCTTATGCTGCTATCATGTATCACATCAGATCGATAAAGACAAAATAAGCAAAAGTGACTTGGGAAAAATTGTACGGATAAATCAGTGAAACGGAGAATTGGGTAAATATCTTTGAAGACCCACGGGTGTGTTTCTCTGCACACGTGTCCTGGGAACCCTCCGCCGGAGCCTGCTTTGGGTCTACCACAAGTCTCTGGTGGAAGTCGCCCTGAGGAGATGTTTACCAGAAGGCTGAAACATTCTGTCTGGCACACAGTTTTGCCTGTCAGGGATCAGTGGGGCTTCCAGGTAATTTGTAACTTCATGCACTCTGAATGGAATTCTTGAAGATCAATATGATCACAAACATGGAAAAGGATAAGGGGAACTTCCAAGTATTAAATGGTGTTTCCATTTTACGAATGTTTTTGAAAAACCAAAACAGGAACCTAAGGGAAGTAGATATGTCCCTTGTGAAAGCTTTATTTCCGTTTGCCGGTGCAGAAGTGTTCCTTCAGGCAGAACACGGTATCTAATGTTTGGGTAGCACTTTACAGTTTCAAAGAACTACTATGTGTATTACTCATAAGGTCCAGGCTTAATAAAAAAAAAATAGTACTTTTTGGAAGAACTATCCCGAGCAAAGAAAGTAGAAAATGATTTGCTTGCTTTTGTTCAGTGATGCTTACCCACGATCTAGGCGTGTTTGGTAGCAGCAGAGCCGGAGGCGGGGGAAGCCGCGAGCCTCCGTGCGGGTGGAGGGGAAAGTGCCGGAGCAGTTGGCAAACACTCTCAGAACGACTCCGGAGGCCTTGCTAGAAACAAACAACAATGATGGATTCAAGGTCTGAGAGTTTTCAAACTGGAAATGCCAAACCTAGATGTGTTCCAAAGAAGACATAAAAGATAACAGTTCTTACAGTAAAAAAACACATTCTTAAGAATAATCAGTTCTGCCTTCTTAGCAGTAGGATCGGTCCAGGATGGTCACCAGTCAGGTGCCAGCAGTCAGGATGACGGACGCCAGGCGGTCTGGAAGACGGGTGCCGGAGGCCTGGTTAGGTCTGGTGGTTTGGGTGATAGAGGTCAGGTGCAGGTACGAGGCCCTCAGGGGTGATCGAAGGGTGTCTGGAGGTCCAGATGTATATCCTGGCATTGCTGAAGGAAAAAAAGTTTAAGTTTCCAATAGTTAGAACAAGAATATAGTTTTTCCTTATGCCTCAACCTTCATAATATTAATACTTCTAGCCCTGGCTGGTGTAGCTCAGTGGATTGAGCGCGGGCTGGGAACCAAAGGGTCCCAGTTCGATTCCCAGTCAGGGCACATGCCTGTGTTGCCTGCCAGGTCCCCAGTGAGGGCCATGTGAGAGGCAACCATACACTGCTGTTTCTCTCCCTCTCTTTCTCCCTCCCTTCCCCTCTCTCTAAAAATAAATAAATAAAATCTTGAAAAAAAAAATACTTCTAGCAGCTTGGTTAAAGTGACTCCATTATATACATTCCCTGCTGGAACTGCTGGAAGTCTGTCGCCCTGGGTGCAGCTGTGCCCTTGGACGCTCAGCTCCAGAGATGGGTGGGGCTGGAGGCTGCAGGTGGTCCGGCCAAGTGAGTGCAGGGCCAAGGCTGCGTCCCAGCGGACTCTCATGGGCCAGAAAGGAGTCTAAACTGGATGGATGAAAGTGGACACTTGAGAGAGCTTCAAGATCAAGGACAACATAGCCAGAAGTGGGTCAAGATAAAGAAAGCCAAACCAAAACAAAGCAAAATAAAACAGGAGGAGGAGAGAACATAGAGTGAGGGCGAGGGGGGCGTGTGGGCACTGGGAGCCCTGGCACGGGGGCCAGGCCGCTGCGGCGGCTGGGCGCTCCCCCTTCTGCCCTTGCTGACATCATGCTCAGGTCTTCCTCCATCTGAACGACGAATCACTGGCCCATTTGCAAGCTTGAACTTTTCCACGGGCTCTTGTTGGATTATATGAGCGAAACCATGCTTTTGCTGACAGTTTCTTTTCAGTAGGAATCTATTCCTACTGTGTATCAGAGTAAGCCATCATCTCAGATTATGTGAATATGCTGAAGTCTTACTAACTCATACAATTAAGAAATTCTTTTTCATAGTTTTTATGTGGTGGGAAGATGAAACCAAGTTAACATATCCTTTTCCATTGCCATAGAAAGTAAAAAAGAGCTCACACAGTCCTGAAAGCACATCTTTAATCCTCTTCATTACTAAGTAGATCAGTCCCCTTCTGCCTGCACACACAGTAATGAGACCTGGGCAGGCAGGCGTCCTTATCCTCCCCTATCCTGTGCACTAAAGACACTTACCCGGCCAGCTGATCCTCTCCACGTGACTCAGCTCCCTGTTCCAGCCCCGAAAAAAAAGTATCGTGCTGCTTCCTATTTGTAAGACCCATCCCTTTCACTTTCTGACTCACATTTGCTATCTCTCTTGTTACAGATGCTGATTCAATAAACACACATTCAATTATACCTTCCCCTTCATCTCACGCAGCGGCAGCAGCAGAGACAGGATGAACATGCCATTTAAACCTGGGCGCTGAAAGGACTTTGCATGTGGTTTAAAGAACCCACCAAGCGTTCCCATCCCAGGATGCTCATGACAGCTACATCTTGATAATTGAGTGGTCAGTGCTGCTAAGATTGACAGGCTGCCTGTTTCCTAGAAGCCATGCTCTCATTGTGGGCGGTCCTCTGAGCATTCTCCTTAAGTGGTGCTTAGAGGAACATGCCCAGAGGTTCTGAATGCAGGGCCAACTACCAGCATCGGTTTTACCCTTTGATCTAATCCTGTGACGGGTAGCAGGACTGAGTATGTCAGAATGGAATGTGGGTGGGGAAAGGAGCTAGTGGGAGCGAGGGAGGCTGATCCAGGGCCTCACTGCAGAACAAGGGCTCAGAGCAGCCTGACTGGCAGCTGAGGAGCTTGGAGGCTGGGTGGGGTGTGGGTGGGGGGTGGGTGTTGGGGGGTGCAGGCTCAGGTTCAGGGGATAAGCAGGTCCCAGCCATACAGAGGCAAGCAGACGGGGCTTTGGCTGCAATAAAGCAGAATAGCGACCAGACAGGTGAGCTGAGCCTTCACGTGGGAACCAGGACAGGTCATCCAGAGGTACCGAGCTGTGGCAGGGTGACGTCACGGGCTAGCCGCCTGTGCGGCTGTGCAGAGTCCTGAACTTGGTTTAATGCTCTGCTTTCCTGGTCTTGAAACTCTTAATAATTTTTCAAACAGGGGCCTGGCATTTTCTTTTTGCGCTGGGCCGGTCCTGAGTGGGTACTTGGGGACTGGGCAAGGGATGACAGGCTGACATTTCTTCTCAGGTGACACGGCCCCAAACATTAAGTTAGAGCTCGAGGCACAACTCCATCCCACTCTACGGTCTGCATCACTGTTACCTTATGCTGCTTGATGTTTCTTCAGAGCAGCCTTCATTTCCTGAAGTTAGAGTATTTATTTATTTATTTTATTTGCTGTCCACTTCTCCTTTTCCCATAAAGTGCAAGGGCTTTGTCCCTCGTGCACTTTGCACTGTCCCAGTTCCTACAACAGTGCCTAACACACGGGAACACGCGCTGTGTGAATGGTTACCTCTTAGCCTTGGGAATGCTAAGGGTCCCGGGGCCCCAGAGGGACTGCTGGGCTGCACAGGGGTCCGGTCTCATGCACGAGGCTCTGCAGTCTGGCCCAGAGGATGAGCAGCTCCATCTCAGGGAAGGAGGAACCCAGTGTCCAGGGGGGACTGATGGCAAAGGCAGAATCAGTGTCTGCACTCCGCGCCTGCACTCTGCCTCCGGCCATGTGGGAATTGGGAGACTGGAGAGAATACAGTGGGAGGCACGGGGGCCGGGGACGGGGCGGGGGGGGGCGGTGGGGGCAGTAGGTTTACAGTTGTTCGTGTGGAAAGTAATAAAATAATTAATGCATAAAAAACAAGAATTACCTCTGTGTTTTGCATGCTCACAACTGTAAACCTACTCTTGCCCCACCTTGTTTGTAGGTGGGAGAATCGCTAAGGAAGCCGAGGCAGGAAAAGGCAGCAGTAAATGGGGGATTGCTGATGCACTTTTTTTTTTTTTTAAAGATTTTATTTATTCATTTTCAGAGAGAGGAGAAGGGAGGGAGAAAGAGCAATGTATGGTTGCCTCTCACATGGCCCTCACTGGGGACCTGGCCTGCAACCAAGGCATGTGCCCCGACTGGGAATCGAACCGGAACCCTCTGGTTCCCAGACCGCGCTCAATCCACTGAGCTACACCAGCCGGGTGATGCACTTTTTTGACTGCCTAAAAAGAACGTCCAAATTGGCAAGTGATACATTTGCGCTCTAAAAATAGGACAGAAATATAAACCCATTGTGCTGAATTGTGCCCACTCCCAAAGACCTGGGAGCAACTTCCAAAGTTTTACAAAAGCTACTAGTGATTGCATTTGCCTATGGGACCTGATGTAAGACCTTACTCATGACACCATCCTGCGACGTTTTAGGATTGTCACAAAACTAGCTTTTGTCAATGCATGTCTCATTCTGCAAATATTCTGTGCTCCTGAGGCCCTGTTCTCAGAGCCACAAACGTTTGCCGGGCCGCCTGACCCTCGCGCGTGCCTCGGACCACGGCGAAATCTCCGGGCCTTTGGACCAGAGAAACGCTCCAGATGAAACCGCCTCTCCCCTCTGCCCTCTCTCCGAAGTCTTTCCGTATCTCGGGGTGCCTTCACCCTGCCTTCCCCTGACTTGCACGGTGGACGAAGCGAGTTGCTGCAGCTGTGATCTCAATAAATTGTCACTTTTTATTGTCACTTGTCCTCGTCTCAGGTTGCATAGACACAACTTTCTTCTCGTCAGTCTCACTCCCAGGCAGAGGCTCTGAGGACTGACCGAAGGATAGATAAGCCACCATCGGGCTTGTCATTTAGTCAGAATGTGAGTTCCAGGTAATAATAAAAAGGAAGCTGTTTCTCAGTGTTTGACCCTTGCCTTCCCCAGAGTGAAGTGGTTAAGTCTAAGGTTTTTGAGAGCAACACGTCTTGATTCAAATGCTGGTTCTGACACTTGTTAGCTCTGTAACCTTCTGTGAAATATTTAAGTTCTCTGTGCCTCGGTTTCCGTATCTGAAAAATTAACTCCTGCCTTATTGATGAAGATTAAATCAATTGGTCATCTTAGTCAGTTTGGGCTGCTATAACAAAAATACCTTAGGCCAGGAGGCTTAAACAACATTTGTCCTTCATAGTTCTGGAGGCTGGGAAGTCCAAGGTCAAAGCATTGGCAAATTCCATGTCTGGTGACAGCCCACTTCCTGGTTCATAGACGGCTGGGTTCTCCTTGTGCTGTCCCATGGTGGAGGGGCAGGGGAGCTCTCTGAGGCCTCCATTGTAACGGCATTCATCCCATCCGCCTCCCAAAGGCCCCGTCACTTAATACTATCATATTGGGGATTAAATTTCCGTGTATGAATTTTACGGGGCACAAACATTCAGTCCATAGCAGTGAGACATACAGGATGTTTAGAATGGGCTTGGTGTGCTTTAAGAATTCGGTGCCTGTTAGCTGTTAATGTCATTTTGTTATTCTTAGCACCACCTTTGTCAGCCCATCTCTTCTGATGGGAAATCAATTCCTATTCTCATTTATCCCCTTCCTGTTTGGGCTTCACTGCTCCGGATGCAAGGGTGTGGGCTCAGCTGCATGGCATCTCTCAATTATTAATTCATTATTTAATCAATTAGTACCGATCTCACAGCTTACACGAAGGCACAGTGCACACATGTTCTCATGCTGGGAGCGGACTGGGCGTGGACCGACCTGACGCAGCCTGGCCTGATGACCGTGTCACGGCTGAGTTCTCTGCCCGCTGGGCACAGACAGGCTGTTCAATGGGGTGACCAAATATATTGTGTGACAAGCACAGACAAATGGACTCTCACCATGGAGTGCATCACTTATAATGTTCATTTAGGGTTCCCCAGAGTCACCTCAAGCCTAAAGCTCCCCAGAAAGAATGGGAACCAAATCAAGCCCGTTATCAGAGTGGAGCATCTCTTTCCAAGGCACCTCGAACCAGGCGAGCCTCCAAGTCATATAATCTGCAAAACAGAGATAATTACACCTGCCTGCTCTGTGTCACCTGGAGACAGTGTGAGTATTAATTAAATCATGACTGCCAAGAACACTGAGCTCCTTTGAGATAAATGCTCTACAAATGCAATCTTAGCTTATTATTCAGGACTCCATTCTGTAAATGTCAGGACAGACCTCCGGCTTATGAGACCAGACCACATCTGCCCGGCTAGAATTCCCCCAGGGATAGAAAGGCAGTCTGGAAAAATCCCCGACCACCAAACCCATTGCCAGAGAGCTTTGCACAGTCGCACACAACTCGACAGGTGCCTTCTTAACTGCTCTCAGAATCTCGCACCAGGCGCTTGCGTTGGAGTTACAGCGTCAGCAGCAACATCGCTCCGCTGTCAGAGGAAAATCTCCCCTGTGGTCACGGCCTCGTCCATCTGATTCCACTCCCTGTGACTTTACTCTCATCGCCGTAAAGTGACCAGTCATCCCAGTTTGCCCAGAATGCAGGACTTTCAATACTGAAATGAAGATAGTTCTGGGAAAACTGATCCCGTTGCTCCCCCTAACATGTTCCTAAGTAGTGACAACGCCAAAGTGCTTTGTGACTGGGGAACTACTTCTGAGACTTGATGACCTCTTCTATAAAATATTAGAGTTGGAACTGATAATAAGAAAGTACTTTGTACAAGGCACAGTTATAAATGCTTTTTATTTAATACTCACCGTAAGGAATTATCACACCCATTGAACAGACGAGACAAAGGAATTTGCTTAAAGTAACACAGTGGTGAATCGGAAGGACTGGGGCTCCAACCCAGGTGACAAGGTCCTGGGCCCATTGTCATAAGCATAAAATACTGGCTCTGTAAGACTTTCCTCCAAAAAAAAAAAGCCATTTTTTTCTTTATTTATATCTCAAAATAAGGATACATATACTGGTACATATCTTCTCTATTTCTCCAATTAAAAAATACAGACCAGCTTAGGACTCCCTATGCCAGATGGTCAGGAAATCTGTTGTCTCCCTGTGAACGCCTCCCCTCCCCTTGGGTTGTCCAAGGCTGCAGGCTACACAGGAGGCATGTTCGTCAGCCATGTCTACTCGCAGAGAGCTCTGGAAGTCCTGTGCCCCTGTTCCTGCCACTCCTCTGTGCTGCTGCCTGCAGGCTCTGCTGAGAGCTGCCCACGAGCTGGCCTGTCGTAGCCGGCCGAACCATCGCTGGCCCAGACTCCACTATCTGAGATGGACCAGAGTCTCTCAGTGCCAGGGCCAGCCAGAGATGACACTCCAAGCTTGACTTGCTTGGAGTCGCAGCTCAAGATGCTCTGGGTCAGAATAGAGCCAGGCATCTGCTCACGTATAGATGCAGACCTCTCCCCCTCTCCTCCCCAAAGATTCCAATGTCTTGGGGTCAGGCTGCCTTTCCTTCCTCAAATCTATTAAAAACAACAAATAAATAAAACTGGTTACAACATCTTTTTACTGCAAGTGAGTGATCTGCTCGCAGTCCTAAGGGCAGTAATCTTAGCTCTGCTGCTGTAATAAATATCGTAGGCCGGTGGCCCAACAACATAGGCTTGTTTACCCACAGTTTGGGAGGTCTGAGACCAGGGCTCCAGCAGCCCTGGGTTCCGGTGAGCGCCTTCTTCTTGGCTCACGGAAAGCCACCGTCTCGCTGTATCCTCATGTGGTGGAGAGAGCTCTGGTGTCTCTTCTTACAAGGGCACTAGTCCTCTCACAAGGGTCTCCCTCTCATGATCTCCCTAAACCTGGTTCTCTCCCAAAGGCTTCATCCCCAAATACTATCACATGGTTTGGGGGTGGGGAGACACCATTTAGCTCACAGCGGCAGCCAACTGATTATCTCCCAGGGGCCCCACATCTCATGTCCCTCCCACAGGACAGAACTAGTTCTCATAACTTAGAGGTAATTTACTCTCCCCTTATTGTGCCCAAGCCAAAATAGCTTTCTGAGCACTCCTGTGTTTTTGCAAAAAAAGAACAAGAAATTACTTAAATCTCCAAGATAGCATCTCACCCTGCCTGTTCAAAATAGCATCAAAATGACAAGCTAACTTACCTGGAGCTCAGTGACTAAAGAATTGCATTGTAGTTCTGAGTGGCCTTGGCATGTTCTCACATTCCTACCTTTGTTCTTGAATTCAGAATTAAGGTTAGAGTAACTCAATCAAAATGAAAGTATTGGGTTTTTCCATTCTTTAATTAGCCATCACCATTAGCTAGAAGCCAGTTCCTGTTCACACCATGTTTAGTGCTTCAGCATAAGTAGAAGTGCTCACACAAATCACGGAGCCCAAAACAGACACCACGTGACGCAGGAGGGACAGGATTGGGTGACTGAGCCGGGAAGCCTAGGCCATCTGGACAAGTGGTCTCTCACTACCTGAAAGCTGACAGATGGGAGGTGTTCCACACGCTACACAATTTCACCGATGCTTGTAACACCTGTCTCGTTCTTTCATTTGTTTTCATGGCCAGGCCCTACCCACCCCGGTACTCAATCTTTGGTTTCGTGAAAAAGCAATACGGTTAAAAGATTACAGTGTTTCTCTGGCACCATGCCACCTTCCTGGACATATCATTAATAGTTTGTTTTCTTAGGACGGTGAAAAAGCCAGGTCGGTGATGGGAGGGGCCCTGTGTTGGTGCTAATCCCAGCCCCTCAGCTTTTGGTCGGGTGTCTTTGTCTGATGACAGTTGCAAGAATTACATAAAATATTGTGTCACGTTCAATGAATGTTAGTTGATTTTATTATTTCACTTCTCTGGTAGGACAAAGTTATTCTTTTCCTTTTGTGTGACATAAAAACAACTAAATGAATGAATATTTGTTGAATGAAGATTATTTAGACTACTAGTTCCCAGAATTTTGGATTTCAAGGCCCATTAAAACTTTAGAAAAGAAATTGGAATTGATATAGAGCTGTTTACTTCTTAGTTGTCTAAGCTAAGGCATGGGAAAGTTCGTTTCTAGCTACTAGCAACGATATGGTGCCGCAAGCCAAAGGAACCGTATTACAGATGTAATCTATGATTACAATGGAACGTGTTTAACTTACAGAAAAACAGGACATGTCACCCATACCTTCTCATGTTGCTGAGGTGTGGTGTCCACGTGGTGGTCTGGCCCCCAGGGCATGGGCCAACACTCAGGAGTCACAAATCCAGGCCCAGCCTTTGCCTTTAGAGACACCCGAGCCAAGTGTGTGTCATTCCTGATTTTAGGGATGAAGATCTCACAGTCCTCCTGGTAGCTTGTTCTAACATTTAATCACGCTTACGTTATATCCAAGCCACCAGAGGACTGAATCAAACCCGGGAAGGAAAAAGCAGCCCCACCTGTCCACCTCCGGGGTGGGCTGTGCCTGCTGGGGTTTTACATTTCTGATCAAAGCAGCTGCTGGTCGTTCCGATCGGGAGACAAGCCCCACACGGTGCCAGCGCGCCCCACGTTAGAGAAACCAGCACCCGCGACTCTTACCAAAGGCTGGCGGCCTTGCTCCTCCTCTGCTCTCTCCGGACGTGCAGTCACGTGCGCCATACCGGTGTCTGCGTCAGCGATGAGCCGCCTGTACGGCGACGGTCCCAAAAGACAATAATGGAGCTGAGAAATTCCTATTGCCTTGCAGCCATTGTAAAGTCACGTAGCAAGGCACTGCCCACGTGCCTGTGGCGATGTAGGCGTGCGAAACCTGCTGCGCTGACAGGCATGTAACAGTACAGCGCACACAACTCTGTACGGTACGTGCTACTTGAAAAGGATAATGAATGACCATGTTACTTGTTTATGTTTTTACTACACTATACTCTTTGCTGTTATTTTCCCTTTCTGTTTATTAAAAATAAGTGGAAATTTTCTGCTTATTAGAAAAAGTTCGCTATGAAAGAGCATGCCACGTTCTGCGGGCAACAGCCTCACACATCCTGCGTTTGCTGTGTCTGTGGACTGCATCGTTTTCTCCGGTGCTTCTTTTAATCACGAGTTGTTCTGTACAGTAACATGCTTACAGCTTTGTAGCCTCAGAGCAGCGGACTGTACCACGTGGCCGAGGTGTGGCTAGGCTGTACCATCTCGGTTTCTATAAATATGCTCTGTGATGTTTGCACAATGACATGAAATGGCCTAATGATGCATTTCTTAGAACATGCCCCTGTTGTTAAACGGTGCATGACTATATAACTATTCTGGAAGTATTGGAATAAGTATAATTCATCCCTCTTTCAAGCCATGCAATCTTCAATCAGAGTAAATACAAAATGAAAGCCAGCTCACTGTCATGCCTAGTGCATCCCTATGTGAGATCCAAGCAGCCATTTGAGCCACTGGATACATTCTAATGTTCATCCACATTTTGGGGCCTCATAAAAGTCTTCCCAGCCCTGGCTGGTGTGGCTTAATGGATTGAGCTATGGCCTGCAAACCAGAGAGTCCCCTGTTCAGTTCCTAGTCTAGGGCACATGCCTGGGTGGCGGGCCAGGTCCCCAGTAGGGGGTGCATGAGAGGTAACCACACAATGATGTTTCTCTCCCTCTCTTTCTCCCTCCCTTCCCCTCTCTAAAAAATAAATAAAATCTTTAAAAAAATTTTTTTAAAGTCTGTCTATAGTTAAGTAGTTATAAGAAAATGATATCAGAATCTCTCTACCTGACATTTGTAACAGTTAGTGCAAGAATTTGAAGACTGTTGCTACTCAGAAATGTTTAATAACCTTGCACAGTCTATATTCTGTTTGGGGATGAGCCAAGTATAATAGGAAGATTGATTTTATTTGGGATGAAGGTTAATTCATGCTACAAATAAGCTGCACAAGGGAGATGACTTTTCTTTATCCTTTTAGAATAAAAATTACATTACTGATTATCTACCATTTTTGGTTAAGTTGGGTCTTCACAGGACAGCTCATTATTGATGTGCTTCATTATTTTGGTGTCTATATATAGCTACAGAATGGTTAGATGCTGAAGCAGAACACAAATTTAATTGTAAATAAGTTTAGGAGCCAGTCAAAAGGTTTATTTGCTTCAAAACTCTTTCTAGTGTAACAAATACATATTTTGAAGTGAAGGTTGGCATAATACATTCTGTGTATTTTTATCTGGTTTACAATTATCCTCTCTTCAGTCTTTACCTAAGGTGACACCTTTTCTATACCCTCACATCAAGATAAATGATCTAATAGCAGAACAGAATATTTAAAATTTTCATTATCCTAGAACACTTCAAAATATAGGGCTTTTGAATGAGCAGAAAATAAATTCATGAAACATCACTCTGTAGTCTCAATTATCAGGATACTAATTTATATACTTCTGTTTTTATAAACCCAACTTAAAATGAATCATGTAAGTTTTTGTACACAGAGACAGACTCACATGTTCTTTCCATGGACCAGAGGATTGCCCAAAACGCACTTCCCTTAGTTACTAAATATCATTACTACATTAAAAAACTTTTCTAGTTCTGAATCAATAAAGAAAAGTTTATGTTGAAAAAAAGCAGGCTCCCAGGAATCGGGCAGACGGCTGAAAACAGGAAATATGTCAGCTTTATTCAATACACACCATCTGATATGAGAGCATCATTCCTCAGAGGGAGAGTATGCTTTGGGGAAGGCAGAAATACACAGTTCTGCCACGGAATTCTCTTTACCCAGGTGACCCTGTGCAACAAATTCTGAAAACTGAAATTATGCAATAAGTGCAGAATCCCTCTATGATATGTCAGTGCATTCCGTAAAGGCCTAATTGTACCCTTTACCTGTCTCCTTCAAAAAATAAAAACAGTTTAAAAAAAAAAAGCGGAGAAAGAACCATTGCTGCAAGAATTTTCTCTATAGGATTCTTGCCTAAAAGAAGATCAATCACTGTTAAAATAGAAATAGAATTGGCTCTAGTGAGCTTTCACAATCCAGTGTCCCTGCTTTTAGCAAATTCAAGAAACCAGGACATTACTACGTCCATATTCTATCAAGGAATTATCTTTTGAATATAAAACACAACCTAGACTGCATGAAGGACATCAGAGAAGGCCACAGAGACACTGAGCAGGGAGAATGGTAGTAATGTTTAAACGAAGCTTTTATGGGAGGGATTGGAGAGAGAGGCCCAGTGGGGATAACACCTTTTGGGAAATGTTTAAATTATAACCCTCAGAGGTGCAACTATTCATGTGTGTGTGGACCATGTCTCCATAATGCTGCCAGTCTTTGCTGATGTATTACAGCATTGATGCTATTTATAATCAACAGAATTACTAACGCAGCAATCACGTAAGTTTGGTGATAGTAATTATGACAGAATAAATAGCAGTCAGTATGCCTTGTTGCCGTTATTGATGCTGATGGCAAACACAGTCAAAAAAGGCTTTGTTTTTTTTGAAGCCATCCAACAGGGCAGAACCTGCATGTGTTTGTTACAAGAAAGACTTTATAGCCCCGGTTGGTGTAGCTCAGTGGATTGAGCACTGGCCTGTGAACCAAAGGGTCAGCGGTTCGATTCTCAGCCTAGGGCACATGCCTGCATTGCAGGCTGGACCCCCGGTTGGGGGCATGCAAGAGGCAATCACATATTGAAGTTTCTCTCTCTCTCTCTCCCCCTCCCATCCGCTCTGACTAAAAATAAATAAATAAAATCTTAAAAACAAAGAAAGACTTTACATACCATTTATTAAAAATAGACTTCCTGAAGAAGTGGGATTTCACAATGCAGATGGGGTAAAAAATATAAGGGGAGTCTACATTAAAATCTGGGATGCCATGTTCTGCTTGCCTTCAAAAGTCAGATAAAACTTTCTTCTGTCCAAAAGTAAAAGTAAAAAAAGAGACTTCGAGAAAGATGTCAGAAGGGTACATTGCCTTTTGAAACGATTTAGAAATAATTCATTTATTTTTTAAAATAGTCGCATATGTGTGGATATAAATTATACATGCGAACATATGCTCAGCAGTCCCTCTTGCGGAAAGGCTGGGCTTCCGCGGTGCAGCGCCGACTCCGCCATCCGCGGCAGCTCTCCGGCGAGAGGGCGCTGCTGTCCGCCCCAGCGCCTCTGGACAAGCCGGTCCAGGCGGTTACTTCTTCTACTCTTCTTACCACCGATGCTGGGTGAAAAATCAAATCCGGAGACTTTACTGCCTATAATTAAGAGTTCCACTGCTGCTATGATATAAAGATTGAACTGTTTGAGAAACAGACATTTTATCTGGTGGTTGGTTTTATTTCCTTGTGGCTTAAATTATGAGTAAATGTTTTTCTTACTTTTTACTTTTCCCATAAGTAGTCTTTTCAGCCGCAGAATGACTACTCATTTTTTAATAACTACCAAACAATAAAGTGAGATGTCTATTTGGGAGACAGTGGGCGTGCATTCTAATTATTCCATTCATCATGCTTTTAGGGTAGCGGAAGGCAGGGCTTCCGGAGGCTCTGGGGAGGGCGGCTTACAGACTACAGGAAGCTAGTGGCGGTGCTTCGCTTCACGATCGCTCTGGGATTGAATAGGCACAGGCAAATAAAATACAATCAATCCTCTTACAGTTAGGAGCTCTGTTATATAGAGCACTGGTCTGAGCTTGCTTTTAAAAGCCTATGCCCTTTGATTCTGCCATGTACAGCTCTAGGAATTGATCCTAAGGAAATAAGTAGATCGATAGCAGGGGCGTACATTCAAGGACATCCTGCGCATCATTGTCATAGTCCTCATTTTGGATCAGAGTCTGAGAGCAAGCCTTGGCTGGATACAGGTGGGCTTATTTCCAAGATGATCCCGAGAAGCCGGATGGAGAGAGTGGGAAAGGAAGAAGGAAAAGCAAATATAATGAGGATGCTTTAATTGGGGTACTGAGGCTCAACTATGTCACGCCCTCATGGGCAGTGTTCAAAGGCCGACTGGAGATGTCCTCTGGAAGGAGAGGAGGCTGCAGCCTTTACTCACCAGTTCTGTCCCTCACTGGTTGGAGGTTGCTGGGGGCAAGGGCACAGCTGTCTCTCATACTTCCCAGCTCCTTCAGCACCGGGGAAGCCCGTGCTGGCTGGGCTAGGGCTGCCAGCACAGGCGAGTCTGAGCTCAAGTGACACTTCACCGTGGCAGCTGTGGCTGTGCCCAGAGGCAGGCCAAGGAACACGGTCCTGTGACCCAGGGGTGCCAGCCCAAAGCACAGACACCCAAGGTGTCCCATAATTGGACACTGTTTAAATTGTTATAGATTCCTACAATGGCATATTTGCAATCACCAGCGGTTACAATGTTTGTTTTTATTTATTGACATAAAGAGGCATTTGCCAACAACCACCAAAAAATCAACTCACAAAGTGGTATATAGACTCTATATTCATTTTTTTAAACTACAAATATTTAGGTGTTCTCTAGGTTATGGGACACAGAATGAATACAAAACTGTTTCATGCAAGTTGTTCCATATGGTACATCATTTAATTTTAGAGAGACATGGACATTTTCACATCGGGTGTGCAACACCGAGGAGCCCAGTGCAGCAGCACACAATGGGGAATGTGAGTCAGAGCCCCCAGCCTCCCCGCCCCGTTGCTCTGACCCCACCCATGACCTGGTGGGACCTCAGGGCGTCCGCCATGCTCATTTGTGTCGTGTGTGCTGTTCGACTTCACTGCGTTCTGACCATTACGGCAGAGTGGCGACGAGGCGGAGGCTAGCTGTCTGTCTGAAGGCATAGAAGGGAAAATGCAGCCTCCCTTGTACAAATTCTGTGGCTAGCCACAGGTGGTTCAATAGTGTTAAAGATCTTGCCTTTTTAAAAAATCATTTTAAAATAGAATAGTAACACTGCTGGTGCTGAAGCATTTCAATGTGTGTAAAATGTGATTTACTCAAGACCTTTGAAAACTGATGATTGCATAAATTGGAAGAGGTCTAAATTCCCTAGGAAAAGTGGTTTCCTCTGCATGGTGAAGTTTCAAATTATATTCCTTTGTTGGCTTTTTTCCCTAATCTGTCTCCCAAAATTATGTTAGTTGAGTAACAAAGCATGACGATGAAAGGGAGAGGAAAGGAAGACAGAGCATCTTCTTAATCTCTTGCAGTTGTTGTGGTAAATGGTCATTAATAAGCACACAGAAAGGCGGTTCCGGACATGTGCATAGGAATCTGCTGGGAGGAACAGGCTGAAACGGTGTTCACTAGCACTTTAGGCAAGGTGGGGACAGTATCAATTCCAACGGCCCACCCGTCAAAAGTGAGGGAGAGCGGTTTATATTATAGAGATGATGGCCAAAGTTGCCCTGCCCCGACTTCCACCAATCTTTCACTTCTCCTCTAACTACCTTAGAAGGTGACCCTCCAAGTGACAAGAGTCTGGGCCGGGGTCTCACTTATGTCCACAGAGTACAAATCAGCTTCTTGACTTCACAGAAGAACAAGGCCAGATGGCCTGGAGTGAGGCCAGACGCAGACTTCCTGAAGAGCCTTCTCTGCCGTGCTGACAACACCGCTCGGTTAAACTGGTCCAGCCAGCGCTTCCCCAATTGTGAACAACTCTGTCTAGGGGCCAGATGAGTCTGGCTGAGCCAGTGATGTGAGCTTGTTGATTGTGGGCCATGGTGCAAGAACTGCTCTTTTTTTTCTTGGTTATTTTATTAAGCTACATAGTACCTGGTTTCTTTAAAATAAAAACACAGTTATTTCTTAATTATTTTTAAATAATGCTATTTTAAAATGCCATACATTTTTAAATGTATATGTTCCCTGGCTGAATGAAGCTATAAAAAATTCTGTAGATTGAAGTTAATAAATATTTAAACTTTTCCATGCATAAAAATAATGAAGGTTGACGGGCCCCAAGAACAGGGATATTTATTTAAACTTCATGCATTTTAATAGAAGAAATGGTTCAGTTGTCCTCCCTTCCTTCAAAGCAATGATTTTCAGGCTTGGATTTTCAACACCCCACAGTATTGTCAATTATCCCAAGGGAGGCCACAGAATTGCCATTGCCTTGTGTTCAGCTCATCACATTCATTGATTTAATAGGTTCACCTGGACATTTTTCAAAGACAGTAATTGAAAATGCAGCCTGACAGGCTAGCAGGAGTTGGGGGATTGGAGTGGGCACAGAGAGCAGAGGGGGGTGACAGCCTTCTCATAGCCACTCCAGCAAGGTACACCGAATGCTAGTGCCAAGGATGCTGACCTGGGGGCGCTGACCTGGCCACTTTCTTCCCACTCAGACTGGCCTCAGAGACAGGCTCAGACCCGGGAGAGAGGCAAGACAGTCATGTGACAGAACGATGCTCTTTGTGGTGAATCTAATCTGTTCAAAAGCAGCCGTAACACAAAGACCACGTGCTATTTTCCCATTATCTAAGGTATTAACTAGGACGGCCCCCACTGTCTCTGTCCCTGCAGGTATCTGGGAAATCCTGTGCCCACCTCAGGGGAAGGTGTGACTCAGACGGCAGGGACGAGAGTGTGAGCAAGCGAACGCTAAGGCCTTGGGCGATGATGAAGGATTTGAGGAAAACCAAAATTTCTGGGAATGAGAATATTATAAAGGATTATAAGGGAAGAAGTCTCCTCTGGGGACTGGGAGGGATTTTCCCAGAACCAGTAGAGACTAGAAAGCAGAAGACAGAGGTTTCCTTTCTGTTAGTAGCTGAAAGACAATCTTAGAACCAAGTGACAGATGAGAAGAGCTGATCGAGCCCCCAGAAGCAGGAAGCCCCAGAAGAGAAACTTCAGGGTGAATGTAGGAAGTGAGTCCTTACACAGGCTCACAGAGAAATGCCCACGCCTCCGAGGAGGTGCAGACACAGAGAGGAGAGTTGTGGAGCCTGCAGGTGCTGGCTGGCCAGTGAGAAGGAACACGTCACCGGCAACCTGGGTGGGTCAACAACTGAGGACAGGTGAGTGCCCCAGAAGACATCTGTAGACTATGAAAACCAGGTGCCCCCCACTCCTATTATACCCATACCTTGGTACTCTGTGAACCCCCAAAACTTACCTTCAATTCTGCAGGAAGGAAGTACAAGAGTGACTGAGAGTGTGTTTTTAGGCTTGAAACACACGTTAAGTTTACTGGTAGAAAATAAACAATGTTTTGTGCATCTAAATTATGAACAAAGTTCATGTCACTTATAGTGTTATTTATCATTACCTGATTCGGTAGGTGTTAAGATAATTGAACTATAATTGTAGATTTTACCATTTCAAAGCATTTCCCCGAACTTGTTAAAAATGTGATTTCCCCCCAAAGCGGTGCAATAGACCGTAAGTGTCTTATGCTGTTATCATTGATGTGGGTGCTGGGAACTGGGGACAGGGTGAGAGGCACGAAGGAAACTGGTCAGCACCACACAGCTAGACCCGTGTCCAGTCTCACCTGACCAGTGCTTATCGAGCCTTTCAATCCACCCTACCGCCACTTCTGCCGCCCGCCGCTTCTTGTGCCCCTTCTCTATGAGACCACAAAAAGTTTCATGTCTTCTTTAGCATGACTTTTAAAAGAATCTTTTAGAACAAATAGTATATTTAAACAAAAATTAAAGCAGTGGGACAGAGAATTGCTTTGCTTTTACAGTTTCTTTGACCCATTTCTGTTGTCCTTAAATACTATTGAACTGGTAAGCTTTTTGAGGGTAAAAACCACTTCTTATTCATCCCTTACTATGTTTTGCATAGAGGCGAATCAGGGAGTTATTCCCTGGTTGGTTCACTCCTTATAGAGTTATTAGGGCAACATTAGCTGAAAATACCCAGGAGGTGAGGGGTGGGAAGACATTGGGGACTCCCTGCACACGGAGGGAGAAATGTGACTGTTCAAGGTCACAGCCAGATAGGGACTGGATAGGGATGTTGAGTAGTAATAAAACCTGGGCTCCTTATTCCCTATACACTGCATTGCCAGTTAGCTTGAGGGAAACTAAAGTCAAACTTTGATAAATTTAATAATGGCCTCCAAACCCATTCATAAAAAAATAGCCTTTACACCCCCGCCAAAGGTTTTTAGCACATAATACTCTCCTTACTTGAGATCCTTTAAAAAATTATCTTCTAATATCTTCTACATAGAAAAAGGAGTCACAATAAATTTCTCATATTGAAAATGTCAAGCTCTAGTTTGTTAAATGATGATGTCAGTGACTACAAAATATGAATTTCTGGTTAAAGATATAAACTCTACAAAAGACTTGGATTCCAATATCTGCAGAGATGTGAGTGATAAGGAAGTTGCTCTGCGTGGGTTGTTTTGAAATAGTTGTGATGACTGTCGTTTGTAGCAAAGCAGTATATGTGCTTGTCTGAGAGATCATGCTTGCTGATATTTGTGCTAATATTTGTCACTGTCACTCAACTCTAAAGCGGATATTGCCAAATGGCCTCATTCTCATGCAAGAGATGGTGGCTGACAACGGAAATGACAAGGCACCAGTATTCGTTGAGTATCTAATATGTCTACGGATCATGCTAAGAGATGGGGAGCTTTCACTTCTATAGGACACTGGATGACCTGCAGTGGCTTGAACACACTATGACTAACTCATATGTCACCACTGATACACACATTTACCAAGTGGTCTACAGGTATGCACTGGGCTTCTAGGTGGTGTTACAGTGCTAGGGATACGGCAGTGAACAAAGTAGACAAACTCTTTGCCCCCCAGGGGTTTATATTCCAAAAAGGAAAGAAAAAAAAAACACCAAAAGTAAGAAAATAAATGAACAAGTTGATCACACTTTTTCTATACTGTGCTAAGCACTTGACTGTACCATATCATTTAATTATTAAAACATGTGGGTACTACTCTTAATTTAATGTCACAAATGAATAAAATGAAAGACAGGCAGGATAAATAACTCTTCCCAAGCTCTCAAAGCTACACGTGGCAGAGATAAAATACTAACCAAGAAATCTTATCCCAGGGCTCACGCTCTTACCTGTTACACTATAAAACTGTATGAAAATGGAGAAGATAGCCTGGAAAATCTCAGATAGTCCATGCAGCAATATTTTAAAAATATGTCCCCCAGAGCAAGGGACATAAAGGAAAGAATAAATGGGAGTTCATCAAAATAAAAAGTTTCGGCATGGCTAAAGAAAACAACAAAATGAAAAGGGAACCAAATGTAAGGGAAAATATATCTGCCAATGATACCTCAGACAAGGGTTTGATCTCCAAAATATATACAGAATGCACAGGATTCCACACCAGGAAAACAAACAATCCTATTAAAAAATGGGCAAAGATCTGAACAGACACTTCTCCAAGGAGGTCATACAGAGGGCCCAGAGACATATGAAAGGATGCTCAGCATCACTAGCCATCAGAGAGACGCAAATTAAAATCACAATGAGATACCACTTCACACCATCATAACCAAATCAACAAATAATAAATGCTGGTGGGGTTGTGGAGAAAAGGGAGCCTTAGTGCACAGTTGGTGGGAATGCAGACTGGTGCAGCCACTATGGAAAACAGTATGGAATTTCCTCAAGAAACAAAAAATGGAATTGCCTTTTGACCCGGCAATTCCACTGCTGGATTTATACCCTAAGAACCTTGAAACATCAATCGAAAGAACCTATGGACCCCAATGTTCATAGCATCACAATTTACAATAGCCAAGTGCTAGAAACAGCCTAGGTGCCCATCGGTAAATGAGTGGATCAAAAAACTGGTACATTTACACAATAGAATACTATGCAGCAGAAAGAAAGAAGGAGCTCCTACCCTTCAAGACAACATGGATGGAACTGGAAAGTATTACGCTAAGTGAAGTAAGCCAAGTGGTGAAAGACAAATACCATATGATCTCACCTATAAGTGGAACCTAATCAAGAAAACAAACAAAGGAGCAAAACAGAACCAGAGACATGGAAATAAAGAACAAACTAACAGTAACCAGAGGGGAGGGGAGAGGGAAATAATGAGGGAAAGCAGGGAAAGGGACGTAAATGAACATGTGTGAGGGACACGTGGATGGAACCTGGGCATGGGAGGGGTGCAGGTGGGATTGAGGGTGGGAGGTGGGCGTGGGAAGGGCAGGGGAAAGTGGTGGTGGGAAAATGGAGATAAATGTATTCAAACATCAATTTTAAAAAGTGAAAAAAAAAAAAACCTCTATGAAAACTACCTATTAGGTGCTAGGGCTCATCACCCAGGCTGGTGCGGGAGACAGAAAATGATGATTAGGCATACATAGGATGGGCAACACACCCAGACTACAGACGTCTGGCAAGGTTTTCAGGAGAAGTTGAGGCCTGATGGGGGTCTTGAAGAATAAATGGGAATTAACCAGGGAAAGGGAATGAAGGGATATCACGAGCTAAGACAGAAACCTTAACTTCATGCATGGCCTGCGCTCTGTGGGGAGCCTGAGACAGGAGGCCTGGGAGAGATCAAGGGCTGTGTTCAGCAGGGCCTTGGGTGCTACCACCAGTAGTTTGGTCTTTCTGTCCACAGGTAATAGGAGTCATTGACTGATGTCAAGAAAGAGAATGATATGACCCTATTTGCATTTTAAATGGTTCCTACTGGGCTCCTCGGCCACTAAGGGCTTGGTAAGAAATGAGCCCAATTCTCTCCTACTCCCTAAGCTCCCCTCCCAGAAGCAACCTGGGCCAGGTCTGTCAGTCACCCCAGACATCCTAACACCAGTAAAACATGCCACTATTGATATAAAGAAAGAGATTTTAAACTGAGATGCAAGCTGACTAAAAGATAACATGGTTAGAAAATGTTCTGGATCATGGATATTTTCTTTTTCTTTTTCTGACTTTATCATACCTAATGCGAACCTTGAAACCAACAGCTGAGGTTGAACTAGTTTCATACAATCCTCTCAGCACTGCTCAGCTCATTGTCAATCCCGGAGCCTCCAGCAGGTAGCGTGACTGGGGCGGGGAGACCGGCTGGGTAAAAATGTGGATCAAGATCCAGATACCTTTTCTGTCTTCTCCTTAGTTAAGCAGTTTTGCAGTGTGGAGAGCCCTTGAGCTTTGAGGACTAATAAAATTGGATTCATATTCCTCCAGTGAAGGTACAAACTTCATGGTAGCATACTGAGCTTTTTTAAAAAAATAAATAGAGGAATAAGACCATCTATTCCCAGTTGGATTTTTATGCATAAATGAACTCTGGAAAGATACACAGAAACCAACAACAAGTGGTTTGGGGCTGGGGAAATATGAATCAAGTAGATGGGGAAATTTTTCATCTCATGTAGACATAGTTTTTAATCTTTGAATCGAGGAACTGAATTACACATTCAAACGATATCTAGTCTCTAAAGGGGATATGAACACAACTACTGGTTAGACTGTGGTGAGAACTGAGATAGAACATGTGAAATAATAGGATCCTGAAACACATGAATAAAAGAGATAAATGAGGTCTGTCTGGGAAAACTCCAGCCATTATTAATATAATGAGAATGGTTTGTACAACATCCATGTAACCTGGCAGCCAAGGAGAGTGGACTGGAATGCGCGTGTGTGAATGACTTCACTGTACTAGTCAGTGGGGGGAGTAGATGCTATTGAGTGAGCATGTGTACTGTGTGGTTGTCACATTCAAAATCACTGATCGAGTAGAGCAATTAATCTGCATCAAATTTTGTGTGAAGCTTGAACTTTCATTCCTCTGCAGAAACTATTCAGATGATTCAGAAGGCCGCATCTATGGGTAACTGGTGATTGTCATCACAACGACATGCCTGCTCATGCATCACGTCTCATGCAGAGGTTTTTGGCAACACATCAAATCACCCAGGTGACTCAGCCCCCCTACAGCCCAGATTTGGAGCCCTGCTACTTCTGACTTTTCCCAAAACTGAAATCACCTTTGAAAGGGAAGAGATTTCAGATGATCAATAAGATTCAGGAAAATACAACAGAGCAGCTGATGGTCATTGAGAGAACTGCATGAGGTCCCAAAGTACCTACTTTGAAGGGGACTGAGGCATCATTGTCCTATGTACAATGTTTCTTGTATCTTATATCTTCTTCAATAAATATCTCTTATTTTCTGTAGTATGTGGCTGGATACTTTCTGGAAAGACCTCATGTTCCTTACCCTTAAGGGACATGTACTTTGGCGTGTTTGGGTTTTTATGATGATGGCAAACGAAGGAATATACTTCTTCTTGGTCCCAGTACAGAAGAGACAAGGTGGTCCCAGAAGAAGGTTGATGACTGACTAGGAGCCTGCCACTAAATAAAACAGAAGAAGACAAGAGTTTTTATTTCCAGCATGATTAGTCAGCAGCCACTTATTTTATTTTATTTTTTTAAAGATTTTATTCTTTATTTATTTTTAGAGAGAGGGGAAAGGAGGGAGAAAGAGAGGGACAGAAACATCAGTGTGTGAGAGATATATTGATTTGGTTGCCTCTTAGATACCTCCAAACTGGGGACTGGCCCACAACCCAGGCATGTGCCCTGACTGGGAACTGAACCAGCAACTTCTTGGTTCATAGGCCGGTACTCAGTCACTGAGCCACACCATCCAGGGCACTCATTTTATTTATTATGGTTACAAGTGGATTTGTGAGCTGATGAAGTGTCTCACTAGTTCCAAATGAGAAAAACTGAGATATTTTCATTGAAAAAAAAATCTACTGCTCAGCTAGCTTAGTTCAGACCCTTTGGTTTGGCTAAAAATCTTTTTGAGAAGTATGTGGTTGAATGGCACGTGCAAAAGGCAGAAAAAAGGATGTCTCAGTAATTTAAAGCAATAGTTGTGAAATTACTTGAATTCTTTGTAAAGATTAATAGCCAATGATTTATGTGTTTGAGCTTGAGTTAACATTTGCTTTTCATTTCATTTTAGCAAATATTTATGGAGGGCTCTCTATGTACCTAACACTATTTCATATGCTGACTGGGCTTTTAAAGAAATACTGCATATAATTCAGTCCCTGTCTTCAATAAATTTTTTTTTCCTTTTGGCAAAAATATATCAAGCAGCATGTAAGTGAGTCTTTGCTTGTATGCAATAAAACACCAGGGCAGTAAGGAAGCCGCAAGAGACGGGTTGTCATGGGGAAGGGGAACCGTGGGTGAACTTGGAAAAGTTACGTAAGCAGGATGTGAGAAGAAGCAAAATGAATTCTTTGCAGTAATAACTGTAATGTCTGTTTCTTCATGGCTAAACAGACTCAAATGCTCATTGTACTTTGCACCAGAAAAATTAAGCAGTGAGTATAAAAGTGTGCAAACCAAAGGACAACACCATCTTCCTGCTTAGCTACGTGTCCCTAAGTCACTTTTTAACAGTGGATTGCTATGAGAAAGATGGAGCAGGAATGGCCGTCTGAACACGGCGACACAGACTCTGCGAGGTGTGCAATGGCACCTCCTCCTCTTTCCTGGCCCCAGGACTGTGGCGGGCGTGGACGCAACGGGAGCACTCCCCCAGGTGTTGCCAGGAGCTTATCGATGGCACCCTTGGAAGGGCTTGGAAAATTGGTTAAAAAGTGTTCAGCACCATGTAGGTTATACATTGGTAAAGGTACTTAAACAATTGTGACTTTTTCTAAGATAACGTCTCTTGATGAAAAAAATATATATGTACATAAATATATAAACACACACATACATACACATATACATAGGCCATATTATTTCATAATTTAAAAACAATAATCCACTCAAGAAGATATGTCACTCATATCCTGAAGCCACAGGCCACAACATGGTGGCACCTGCGCCCCTCCCTCTTCTCGGGTTGTGGGCGCTGCCTCACTCTCCTTCCCGGGCACCCCGCACGGGCCTGACCGCTGGAGGAAACGAGAACCGCAGGGCAGAAGGCCAGGCAGCAGGCAGTCACGTCTTCGGGACAGTGAACCTCCCCCTCCGTACCACAAGGGCTTATCTGTAAGCCTGGAAGCCAAGGGCGATTCCTTCCAATTAGGCCAGTGGTCACTATCGGGGATTTAATACAACTAATGAAATGACTAAATCGATGCAGAATATTGTTACAGTCCACTGCAGAGGAGCAAAAACATATAGTCTCCGCTTAGGAAGCTTATGGCCTGAAAGAAATACAAACAGACCTCAATTTCCTTTTTCTCACTTGAGTGGATCTATCTTACACCTTCCTGTCAAACCAGAAAGGCTGTCAGGGAGTATAATCTCCTTTTCGTGTGTACTTGGAGAGCAACCTGAAGCGTGGGGACAGCGAGCACAACGGCGCCCGTTCCAGAGGCTCGGTAAGGGCCCCTTCCAGTAACAGCCTCAGAGTAGCGATTACCCCGTTCTCCCGTCCGGGGTCTTGAACCAAAGCATGTGCAATCCACCTAAGCACTAAAGAAAGTCATTTTCAAAAGAAAATTAATGGTTGCAAACCCTCTAAAATGATACAGTGGTTTATTCTGCTTACCTAAATTACTATTATTTTCATTGAGAAATCATGGTATTTTCCATCTGCTGACTTAATGTTGTAATGCCTGTGTGCCTGAAGAAGGAGGCCCTAGGTACTGAGGAGATGTATCCAATGGATAGAAATACAAACTGTAATGCTTTTCTCAAAGGCAAACCTCTAATTTCAGTAAGAATTGGGCGACGTGGTGTTCTTATGTGGATAGCCGAGGGTAAAGGTGTGCCGACTGTAAGTGAAAGAATTAAAACATTTCCGAGAATAAACACTGGCGCTATCTGTAAGTGTGGCCTTCCCTAAGTGGTTCTTGAGTGAAAATTTGGATGTATTTGTTTTAAGAATTCTGTCCAGTTGTTTTCTGTGGGCTCCTGCCTTTCCCCTCCTGCCTGGGCATTTCTTTGCTCTTGCACTCCCAGTACATCTGACCCCAGATGTGTGGGGTCTTCCCCCACACCCACGTGTTTTCTCACATCCACTGAGTGTCCTACAATTCAATTCAGTTCTGACACTATCTACCCAGAGGCAGCGTGGATTCCTCAGGTGAAGAGCTCAGACTCACAAGACTGCCGCAACTTCAGACTCCAGTCACAAGTCCCAGCTGCCAAGGTGTCACCAGTACTTCTGACTGACAAGCAAAAACTGGGGTCCCACAGCTTCCTCTCTGGACTTGATAAATTTCTAGAAGGGCTGAGAGAAGCAGAGAAACACACATTTACCAGTTTACACCAAAGGATAAATAAAGGATACGCGTGAAAAGCCAAACAAAGGGCTACCTAGACCAGGTACAGACAGCTCCCAATTGCCAGAGCTCTGTGCTCCTGGAGATGGGGGGCACCACCCTCCCATCCTGCCGATGCATTCAGCCGCTCAGGAGCTATCGGAACCCAGACTTCAGGGATTTTAGTAGAGGGTTCTAGAGAATAGGGAGTGGGGTTGAAAGTTCCAAGCTTCCAATTACAACTTTGTCTTACTGGGGACCAGCCCCCATTCAGGGGCCCACCAAGCATTGCCATGTTGGAAAAAAGATGCTCCTATCATCCCGAAAATTCCAAGGGATTTAGGAGCTCTGTGTCAGGAACTGGGGTCAGAGAACAAATACTAGCAGGAACTTGGGTCAGAAACCAGCATATACGTATCTTATTATTTCACATCCAGCCTTCTCATTTTCCTGAAGCTAAAGGCCAATGGCATATGGCCCCCTTAGGGATCAGCCCTGATTTGTGTGCATGAAAGAAGAGACATATCAGGGGGAGGCAAATCCTCTAGCCAGGATGCTTTGAGCTTAGGTGAGTCCAGGTGACCTCTGTGTGTCCCACAGATACCCTTCCAGGAAGGAAAGGTGCTCTCAGACCAACAAACCCTCAGAATCAACCTCCAGGAGGCGCGTGGTTTTCTAGGCCCCTGTAAGCCAGTCTTCTACCACTTGGGGCGTGACTTGGAGCTGTCCACTGTCTTAATTGGTCTTAGGATTTCAGCCTCGGCTCTGCCTCCTGAACCTCCTGGCCCCAGCCCTGTGCACCTTCCCTTTTCCCCAAAGTCCCTCGATTGGATGAAGTCAAGCAGAGCCCTTATGTCTGCTTCGTGTCCCTTATTGTCTACATACTTGGTTCCTCCTCAGTTTTGTACACTGAAAACTTCAATTTTGTTCTCTGAAAGCTTTCAATTTTAGAACTCTGCAGAGAAAATGCAGTATCCCTGGGGCAGAGATTTGTAGCCTCTTTGGCACCGCCCAGGCACGCGCTACAGGGGCGGGACAGGCCTTTGGGCTCCCCGCAGCAATGTGGTTCACGAAACTGGGTACTCCAGTGAGTGTTAACTCCTTGTATTCCAGTATTTAAGAAAGCAGAAAACAGAATAAAGTGTGTACCAGGAAAAGTACTTGGAAAAAGTACTTGGAAACATCTGAGTTCTCTGTCAAGGTATGTGATGCAAGTTGTTTGATTATCATAACGAGTATATGTGACAAAAAATGTGTGGGACCAACATCTGGCTACGTTATGGAATTAATGAATGTAAAGGTCCTTTTGATCAAAAAAATTCTTAGTAGACCCTGGCTGGTGTAGCTCAGTGGATTGAGCGCAGGCTGTGAACCAAAGGGTTGCCAGTTCAGTTCCCAGTCAGGGCACAGGCCTGGGTTGCAGGCCAGGTCCCCAGGGGGGCCATGTAAGATGCAACCACACATTGATATTTCTCCCCATTTCTTTCCCCCTCCCTTCCCTTCTGTCTAAAAGTAAATAAATAAAATCTTTAAAGAAAAAGAATACTTAAAAAAAAATCCTTAGTGGTATGTCACTGTGTCTGAAAATTCATATTTTCATGTCCACATGGCCTCTGTTAAATGGAAGCATTTTTTCTGGGAGGTACACAGGCAAATTAGTCACCACAAACATGTCCAATGCAGTAAGTGATAGTGTGTCTCAGCTGAATAGGCTTTGAGAAAGGTCAAACATAGGAAAATCATGTTTTAAACATAGGTATATTGCAGATGTTTTAGAACTGTGTTGTCCAATCTGACAGGCACTAGCCATGTGTGGCTACTTAAACTTAAATTCAAATTTAAATTGATTCAATACTTTAATTGCTCAGTCCCACAAGCCACATTTCACATGCTGAATAGCCACATGAGGCTGGTGGTTACCGTGACCGTAGTGGACAGTGCAGATATGACACGTTTCTGTCGTGGCTGAAAGTGTTGTTAGACAGCTCCGGTCTGGAGCGGGGGAAACTTAATGGAGAGGGCAGGTCTAAAAGGACCGGTCTGCGCGGTGCCTGGGGGTACAGAACAACGGAGAAAGCACTGAAAGAGACATGGGGGAGGGGGTGGGCTGCACTGGGGCAATGAGGTCACTAAGTGAGGCTGTCCGGGGAACCAAGGCAAGCATTGCCTACTTCACAAGTTTGCCTGGAGTCTCCTGATTATGTATTCTATTAGGGAAAGGCAAACTTTTCCAGCAAGCTATCCCTGGGCTTAAATTCCAGCAATGCAAAATACTAGCTTGGTGTCTGTGGCTAACTTATCAAACTCTTCCTAGTTTTTCCTCATCTGCCCTGGCTGGTGTGGCTCGGTGGTTGAGTGCCGGCCTGCAAATCAAAGGGTTACCAGTTCAATTCCCAGTGTAGGGCACATGCCTGGGTTGTGGGCCAGGTCCCCAGTAGGGGGCATGCGAGAGGCAACCACATGTCGATGTTCCTCTTCCTCTCTTACTCTCTCTCCCTTCCCCTCTCTAAAACATAAAATAAATAAAATCTTAAAAAAAAATTTTTCCTCACCTGTAAAATAGGGATTATACTTTCTACCCTGCAGCAATGGCATGAAGATGAAAGATAATATAAATTATTCTGGTACAGCGCAGGTGCTCAATAAATTAAAGTTATTATGTCATAAAGCCTATTAACCTGCCTTGGACCACTGGCCATGACTCGCACTTCTTCATGTCTCATGACTCGCACTTCTCAGTGTCCAGCACACAGGAGGCATTCCTTAAGTAGCTGTTTGATTGAATTGGGCTGGCGTGCTCCCTCTCTCTCTCACACTCTTGCTGTCACTGTGAACAAGATGCCCGGGAAGAGAGATGAACCGCAAACCCTGACATTGTCAGCACTGGAAGAGTAATTAACATAAAGTAGAATCAGGACACAACTATACCTTGAAAGCCGATGCTTTCAAATGAACAGAATTGAGAGATTATAATTCATGAAATAGCACTTAAATGGTGCTGCTTGGACAGTTATGCTTGTTATTTATATTTGTTGAATTTTTAAAATTGTGCTTTTCACAGAATTGCTCTAGGGCACAAGCGCAAAGAATTAATACATTATTTAGCATAATGAATCATTGAACAGCAACAGTAACTAACGGTCTAAGCTAATATATTAAAAATATTTTTTCAACAGTAGCCTTAGGGCTCCTCTGCTAGAAAAAGTTGGTTAAGAGGGGAGCTGATTGGTAGAATAACAGATGTGAAAATGGAATCTCGTGAGTTCACCTGGTCCGTTCCACTGCCTTAGTATTTAAACCAGGGGGGGATGGATGCCCCTCATTGTAATGCTTCTTATAATGCATTTTATAATTTTTTTTAGATTTTATTATGATTTTTTTCTTTATACATGTCTAAAAAGACTATGAATCTATACCAAGGCACTAATGGACAGCATCTGGCTCTTCACTTTTGAATCTGTCCAGTGAATTTTGAAATCTTTTGGATGAGTTTTTAAACCTGGCTCCAAGGAGCCCAGAACCACGTGGGGTCTTGGCGGGGAGGAAGAAGAACAGCACCTGTGCCTGAGCAGGCCGGTGTGGCCCCCTCCCCACCTCTGCCCTCCCAACCTCGGTGAAGCCAGGGCAGCCCAAATTTTACATACTTAATTTGTTTGCTTTTACTGGGTTTATAGAAAAGCTTCCAAAAAATTAGAAATAGTTTGAAAACCACTGAATTAGATCATTCGAAATTTTCTGCTCACTTAAGTCCTTGTAAGTTCACTTAGGTAGCTTGCAAATCCAAAGCCAGGTTCATCCCCCCATATTGATTCAGTGCGTTGGCTGCGGACTCCGTCCGACATTTAAAAAACTTTCCCTGGAGGGTTTTCACTTGCAACGAAGGCTGAGAACTACTTTTTAGTCCAATTGCATTGATCTCTTTTTAAGTAGAAATGAGTATGGGCTCATTTGTTTTCTCATTTCTCTTCTGCCAGAGAATAGAGTTTTGCCCAGGAGAATTAACATTTATGGGGATTGTTTTATTCTTTTTTCCCACATTCCTATGACTCTCAAACCATCTCACTTCACCATTGAACTCTACTGACTTGTGTCTATTATCCAGAAGAGATGGGTTTCATTTAATTAAGATGGACTCTTTTGTTAAATCTGGAAGTGCCCACATATAAATGTTAGTGTTGAGGTTGTTAAAACAGTGTTAGAGTGTATTTTGTTTTACATGTGTTTTTTGTGCCCAAATTGAATCTATTATTGTGCTTCACACACAGTAGGGCCACACTGCGTGATTACTGTATCACAATAGGAACCCGCACATTATTCTGCTTACCTGTCCCGGCAGCACCTGCAAACACTCAGCTGCCGCTACAAACCACGTTCTCGGAGCTGGGCCCTTGTCTTTGCCCAAAGGACCAATCTCAAGTTAACAAGGTCAGCATTCCAGGTCCTTTTTAAAATTTAATTTTTTTTTTACCAGTTTTGTGTTCCAGTTAAGTGGCTGTAAGTTTGGTAAACAGGCCCCCAAAGAAAAAGGAACACCCCACTGTTGCCCCCAGAGGTCTCATCAACCACGAAAGGTTGAATTTTATCACAGGAGAGGTGACGGGAAGTCAGTATCACCCGGAGACAGACTGTCACAAACTATCACTCCTCCCATCTGTTCTTCTGAGGGCCCACTTACCTTTCCAAAAAGCCACCTACTCTCCTTCTAGACACCTGCATCTTCCCTTCCCTGGTAAGAGGCTGCTCAAGCCTGAATTCTAAGCTACCTTTTTGAGTTAACCATTTTCCTTTTGGTATCGCCCTTGTATACATGGGGTATACATGGTGACAAAGTTTTGTTTCTTTTTCTCTTGTTAATCTGCCTTTTATCACAGGGGTATAGGCTAAGAACACAGAAGGATGGAGGTAAAAATATTTTCCTCTCCTTCACACCCATGCCCCAGGTACTGGACACATTCACCATTCCATTTCCCAGCAGCCGCATCATTAACTCAAGCACCTAACACTCTGCTGTGAGGTTTACTCTTCATGCTTGGCCACTGGAAATTCCTTTAGTTTCTAGTATTCCCAGAGGAAAATTTTTTTTTTTTAAGATTTTATTTATTTATTTTTAGAGAGAGGAGAAGGGAGGGAGACAGAGAAGGAGAGAAACAGCAATGTATGGTTGCCTTTCACACGGCCCTCACAGGGGACCTGGCAGGCAACCCAGGCATGTGCCCCGACCGGGAATCGAACCGGGACCGTCTGGTTCCCAGCCCACGCTCAATCCACTGAGCTACACCAGCCAGGGCTCCCAGAGGAAAATTTAAGGACACTCATTTCTACCTCCCAGCACAGAATTATTTTGAGAAACAGCAGACAGAGGAGGAGCTCTGAAAATGGAGAAGTTACTTTTCTGTACAGGAAATTTACATTTATAAAGGAAATCTCCATTTATAAGGGTGTTTCCCTCTCTGTACCAGAAAGAGATCAATGATAAATGCAACTCATAAAAAACTCTTAGCAATGGAGAAGGTATAACAGGGTGCAGCCAAGAGGGGGGCCCCAAATAAGGATTTATAATGGGGTCCAGAACTCAGGGTGTTTAGGAAATACTAGCGAAAAATATATATATAGGATGTCCTCACCCCGACAAGTGTGAGCTGGGGGGGATGGGACTCCTGGAACAGGGCCATTCAGAGCTATTTTGTATAGCAGCAGCTTTGCAGCTAACCTCTGGTACTGTCATTTAACATATCTATAACTTTTAACTGGTTTCATAGATATGCTAAATAGCTGTGGCCTTGCTTTGAGCCAGGGGGATAGAGGGGACTTCCACCCAAGATGTAACTGGGAGGCAACTCCCCCTGGACACAGCGCCTGCATGAGAGCTTGGAGATGATTGGCTCCATGCCATGGGCCACACCTGCCCACAGTTACCATGGCAGCCCAGTAAAGCTGGAAGAATACGGGAGTGCTGGCAGGTGTAACCGATTGAAGGAAGAGTCGGGAATGGGGCTGCAGAGGAAGATTGGCGTGGGGATTTAAACCCAGGCAAGGCAAGGGGGGAACCATGAGTTTTTGGCGGAGTGGGGACCTCTTAGCTTCGGCGAGAGAGTGGACCATGTGGCTTTGGGTCGCTCCTTTTGCCACACAGCTTAGGAAGCAGGAGAGACTTTGCCAGGAAGAAAAGGGGTGACAGGACTTGCTGATGGGCCATGAGAAGGTGCTGCATGGCTTTGGATTAACTGGAGATCGAGGCGGCAACACAGCTGATGTTACCGGGAGCCTGAATCACGGACTTCTACTTCTTTTCCTCAGATACAGTGCCCTGGACTGGGCAAAGGGGAGAAGGAAGGACTGTGTGTGTTTGTCGGTATTCTAAAGAACTTTAGAACTTTAAAGAAGACATTAAGTCATTACTCTAAGCCTGTATAACTTGTAAATAAATAATTCCTTTTCTTTTCACCAATCTCTGACATTGAAAAACATCTTTCCTCTGGTGGCAGGCAGAACAAACCTAATAAGGTGGTGGAGGGAACCCTGGAGAAAAAAAAAGGGTGGTCCTTTTGGGAATAATATATCATTCAACTCCTCCCCCACCCCCACCCCCATCTGTTCTGTAACAAAGGCACAGACTAAATATGCATAACAAATGGTGCCCTTGCTTCCTGCGCTTTCCCCGGTAACTTTCCACAGCGGGCCTCGCCTCATCACCGCCGTTTTTCTTCTCTTTAATTAAAGATGGTATTTAAGGTGGTGGCTTGAGCCATCTCAGAAAGTTGCTCATTTTTCCTGGGTCTCTACCATGTGTACATAAGGGTCCCATGTTAATACACTTCTGGGTTTTTTTTCTTGTTAATTTATTTTAGGGCTGAGATCCTTATTATAGCGGTCTCAGCCAAGAACTCAGGAGGGTAGCGGGAAAATTACCTTTTCTTCCCTATGAGCTCAACCTTTATTGTCAACCTTTCAAATGGACTAAACTCTTGAGAGATTAACACTCCTTTCAATCTTTGAAAATAGCAAGTTCACAGTCCTTCCAGTGCCTATTGTAAAGAAAAATCTCCTTGTTTGTGCCTCTCACTTCACTATACATTTCAAAGCAGATTGAGTAGAACCAAACTGCTCAGGACCACAGGCAGACCATATTTTGTGACCAGTGACTGTCTTATGTTCTTGGGCAAAAGAATTTCCTGGAACAACAGGTAAGTCCTGTTGATATATGCGGTCTCAATTCTCAGACAGAAACTTCTGAGCTTTCCTCCTCGGCTAACTGAGAGGAGTCAGAGGCCTGGCGAGGGCTTCCTGCCCCCATTCTGAGACCTAATATGCTGCTTCGTGTGCTGGCTTTTCAGCAGTGGCCTGGGGGCTTTGCCTGCTTTCCTTCCTCTGAATAGCTGACCCACCTTCTTTATTCACTGGCCATGCCTAGTTATCATTTTAGCATCAGATGGGCTTCACCTTCCTCAGGAAGCTCTCCGGCTGCCCACTTGAAGGCCCCTGCCACTGAGCTTCCTGAAAAGACATTCTCAGTCATTCAGGGTTATTTAAAATCATCTCCCTGAGCATCTAACTCCTCTTCCAGCCTGTGAGCTCCTAGAGGGCAAAAAACTGTCTTAGTATAATACTCTTTTCTGTTGCTCAGTACCTGACACAACGCAACACGTTTTTTTAAGTAGACTTTGTAAACATCAGAGGACTCATACATCCACAGACCAGGTACCTTTGTGATACTGAACACAACCCGGCTATCAGCCCCCAGAGCAAAGGAGAGAACATTTCCAGAACCCTAGAAGGCCCCGGCACCATCTTCTCCCCAAAGCTAGTGGCTATCCTGACTTCTTACACCACACATTAGTTTTGTCTATTTTTGAACTTTATATAAGTGTACTAATATAGTTTGCATTTTTTGTGTATTTGCTGCTTTCATGAAACATTATGTTTGGAAGATTCATGCAGGTATTTTTGCATGTTTGACTGTAATTAGTTTGTTCCTCTAGCTTATTATTATTCCATTGCGTAAATACCGCACCTGACTTACTCACTGCCCTGTTGTTGGGCATTTAGAGCTCCAATTCGGGGCCGCAGTGTATGGTGCTGCCGTAAACATTCTTATACACGCGTTTGGCGCACACATACTGGCATTTGTAAGAGAAAAATTGATGGGTCATACGTAGGTTTTGCGTATTTTCACCTTCCGTAGAAATTACCAGTTTTCCAAAGCAGCTGTACCAGTTTTCACTCCCAGCAGCGACAGATGAGAGTTCAACACATGTGTTTTAAATAAATTAATAAATGAGTAAAGTACTAAGAGCGTTTCCTTCCAAGTTTGGCTCCTAAAGGGCACATAGTCTCTTGAGTTGCCCTAAAAAAAAAAAAGTCTTCTGTTCCTTCCTTTTTAATTTTGTTCTTCTATTTGTTAATGAGTGACTTAAACTAGGATGAAACAGGATTGTATATAAATGTTACCTGTGAGAAAATTCCTAAGTCATTGAAATAAAGCTATAATGTGGATGTTTTCTTTCCTGTCTTTATATTGTAACTACTGATTACCATTCTGGGAACAACTAGCTTTGCTGGAATATCAGGTTGTGAATAATTTTGAGAGTATATTTAATTTTTCAACACATGTGAGTAATATGTATCTTCCTTTGTGGGATTATTTAGACTCCCCTCTTGCTGTAAACGTATCCTAATCAAAAGTAATTGTGAAGTTAAACAGTGGAGACCAATTGCAGTGCAGTTAGCGTTTGCTGTATGAGTTCACTGGTGGATCTGGCCCTCTGTGACCACACTCTGCTCCTGGAATCCAGGCAGCAACATCATATTCCCTGGCCTGAGCATCCCTGCATCTCTCAGCAGGTGGGAAGAGAGGAAGTGTTGCTAAGAGGTAAAGTAATTGATTTAACCTGTTCTCAGAGAATTGCTACTTAACGGGAATCCCTGCCGGCAAATCTCTGTCATTTGCAGGAGGGCAGCTTGCATTTTAACATGGGCTCAACAGAGGATAGGCCTGGTCCATAGAGGGAATTTTCACTTACTCACAGGGTGTCCTCAGTGATTTGTATCAGGGGAACCCATGTGAGCAGCCTCCCCTGCAGGCCTGGGCTGGGATTTATCAAGCATTTTTTTTCCACTGTCCTACTTATATGTACCTTAGACCTGAGGAAACCTGGGTCGGCCCTGCTCAAGTTGCCAAGTGTCTGCAGCTCAGACCCACAGCTTGGTGTGGGAACTAGGTAAGAGTGGGACTGACAGAGGTGCCGTGGTTTGACTTCAAAAACTGAAGACAGTTTAGTGGACATATGCACAGATTTTAAGTCTGTGGGCTTTCTGCCATGCCTCGAAGGTAGGCCTGAAACCGGGAAACCGAGGGCAAATGATGTGCTCTTGCCTGCTGACATCGATACGGTAAAACATTTCATTTCTGAACTGTGTTCTCTAGTGCAAATAGTTCCTGTAAGTGGTAAGATGCAGAATAAATTAAGCAGGCTAGAAAGTCTCACTGTCTTTAAATTACATCTTTGTGGATTAATGGAATTCGATTCAACCAATACTTATTAAACTGTGGAAGAGACAAATACAAAATTTCTGCCTACACCGAACTTTTAATCTCATACCATATTGACATAAAACAGGTACTCACGCTGTCTACAGCGGCCGTATCTGTCTTCTCTGGGAATTAAATCTTTTCTTCCCCAATGGGGGGACCAGTCAAGAGCACTTCAGGACCCACAGGCATGGACGCATGGATTAAGACTTCCAGATTGCTGGGGATCAGGACATGCTACCCCCAAAATGGCACATTGGCATAATGAACATCTTAAACTGCAGGCGTTTGTAAAAACAGCAGGAGTAAGGTCCCTCTGACCCATCCCTACCCACCCTTCTGTCAGCAGACTAAAGGGGTTCATTTGCCTGCATGCATCAACGCAGCGTATCAAATGCAAACAGAAGTTTGCAGCCAAAAAGTAAGGGTTTGGTATTTGAGGAAATGGTGCCATGTGGAGTCACAGGTAAGCCAGCGTACAAAGACCTGGCTCCCCGTTGGCTTCCAGGGGTTGGGTTCTTTAGGGGGAAATCACTGGTCATAGTGAGGAAGGGAGTTGGAGACATGGGATCTACTGATTGCTTGGGGCCAGGGTAGGCAGTTGGTGATCTTTGGGTCCTGATGTCAGACATTACTCTGTCTGGTTACGTGAGGGTGTGGTTTGTACTTCTGCTTTCATGGGCCTGGGTCAGGATGTGATCTTTAGCTTCACACCTCTGTTTCTTTGGTCAACAGAGCTGAGGGTTTGCTCTTGAGATGTTTGATGCTGACCAGAATCTGATGTACTAAGGGCTTGATGATTAAGGAAGGGAGTGGATGGACTGAAAGGAGAAAGGGTCCTGGCACAGGTGGCAAACGCAAGAGCCACAGGCCGACTCTGGCCTCCGCCTTGTTTCTACCTGGCAGCAGCGCCGAGAGCTCTCACTTAACTGTTAAGAAGTGGTTACATTTATACGGTCCTAAAGTTACACTTAGCCCTTTGAAGGCAACCTCGAGGCTGATGTGGCCCCCGGTGAAAATGAGTTTGACATCCCTGCGCTAACAAAATGGAGTTTTTGCATGGTTATACTTTCCCCCTGAAAGCAAAAGATAAATCTCTCAGGTCCAAGGGACACTCCCTGTACCAATAGGGAAATATTCCTATCACCAGAGGCAGGACATTTGGGGCCAATAAATCTGTACAAATAAACCTCGTTAAACTAATTCTTACCTCCTAGTTACTTTTTCTTTAAAGATTTTATATATTTATTTTTAGAGAGAGGGGAAGATAGGGAGTGAAGAGGGAGAGAAACATCGATGTGTGAGAGAAACATTGATCCGTTGCCTCTTACACGCACCTAACAGGGGACCTGGCCTACAACCCAGGTATGTGTACTGACTGGTAATTGAACCTGCAACATTTCAATTTGCAGTATGATGCCCAGTCTACTCCCTACACCAGTCAGAGCTTCCTAGTTACTTTTTTACCACTAGCTACCCATAGCCCAAAAGTTTTTTCTTGTCAATTCTTTGTTTTTACTTATTTTATTGTTTCTTTATCTAAAAATATATAAAAATCTTCTTGTTTGGTCACTTCTTCAGGTCTTCATTCTCTTGTGAAGACTCTCATGTGCGTGAGTTTTAATACAGTATGTATACCTTGCTCCTGTTAATCTGTTCATCTGTCTTCTATCAATTTAATTCTTAGGACTAAAGAGGGTAGAGGAGAATATTTCTTTCCCACAGTTTACTTAAAAAAAAAAAGAAAACTCAATAAACTCTAACTCTTTCTGTGACCAAAATCAATATAACACCAAATATATTAAGAAAAAGAGAACTGGGACTTCTGGTCAAGATGGCATCATAGGTAAACATGGCTTGCCTCCTCACACAACCACATCAAAATTACAACTAAAATATAGAAGAATTATCACTCAGAACTATCAGAAATCAAGTTGAGTGGGAGTCTGACAACTATGGAATTAAAAAAGCCACATCTGTCCAGACTGGTAGGAGTCGGGGGTGGTGGGTGGAGAGTGGGTTGGTCCCATGCCCACATGTGGTGGATAAATATTTGGGAGGGATATCTTGGGAGCAAGGAGTCCCAGCCCCACACCAGGTCCCCAGCCCAGGGTTCCAGTGCTAGGAAGATAAGTCTCCATGACTTCTGGCTGGAAAAACCAGTGGGGATTTAGTTGGTGGAAGAAACTTCTAGAGTCCCAACCAGTTCCTCTTAAAGAACCTTCAAACAGACTTACTTAGATTCATTCCCTCTGAGCTCAGCACTGGGTTAGCAGCTTGAAAGACACCACCAGGGTACAGGGAGGAACTGAAATATCTGGCATCAAGGTGGGAACTGGGGCACAGTTTTCTCCCAGACAGAAAGGTGGGCAGAGGATATTGTCCCTTTTCTGAGTTCCCCCTCCCCTCAATAGAGCCACTGAGCTGGTAGGAGGGTTCCATATCTGAGACTCCATCAACTTGTATAACACTGTTTGCCCCACCCTGGAGATCCCCTGAGACTCTGTCCCACCCAACTTATGGGCCCACTCAAACTGTTAACTGTGACTTTTCCATATGAATGGCTGGTATTGGCTCACGCTTCACAACATCCTAAACCCTATCAAATGAGCAACAGCTGGCCTCAGGGAGCCCCCAGCCCCTGCACCTTTTGCTAACGGGCCTCCAGCCCAGCACTAGTAAGAGCCAGCCTATATTCAGAGCTTGGCTTCACCTGAGAATCTCCAAGCTCAGCACAAGGAACAGCCTTCTCAGATTGCTTTATAGCTCATGCAGGGTCGCCCCAGCAGAACTCAGGTGGGGGCTGAACTTGGCCTGCACCTCCTGGGAAACTCCAAAGCCTGCACACCCAGTGGATAGCCACAGACCACATCAGAGCACCACCACCCTGCCCCTGCACAGCTGATCCTCCATGGCGGGCAGAGGTTGGTAATTAGTGGTTACAGCCAGTCCTTACAGCTGACTGGCTTGGGTAAATCCTTTCAACTGACCTGCCAATAGCAATCAAGGCTCAATTATAAAAAGAGGGTGTACTCAGCCCACAGAAAGGGCACACCTCATGTACCCAGCTTGGGTATAGGGGAAGCTGTGCCATTGGACCCTACAAGACACCTACTACATCTACTACCATACTACCAAGACAGGGAGTCACAGAAGCTTGACCTAGTATATAGAAAGAAACACAGGGAGGCTGCCAAAATGAGGGGACAAAGAAACATGGCCCAAATGAAAGAAAAGATCAAAACTCAAAAAAAAGATCTAAACAAAATGGAGATATACAATCTATCAGATGTAGAGTTCAAAACACTGGTTATAATGATGCTCAGAGGAACTTAGTGAGGACCTCAACAGCATAAAAAAGATCCAGTCAGAAATGAAGGATACAACAATTGAAATAAAGAACAATTTACAAGGAAGCAACAGTAGAGTGGATGAAGCCAAGAATCAAATCAATGATTTGGAACACAAGGAAGCCAAAAAACAACCAATCAGAACAACAAGAAGGAAAGAATCCAAAAAAAAGTGAGGATAGTGTAAGCAGCCTACAGGACAACTTTAAGCATTCCAACATTCTCATTATAGGGGTGCCAGAAGGAGAAGAGAAAGAGCACAAAACTGGAAATCTATTTGAAAAAATAATGAAAGAAAATTTCCTTAATTTGGTGAAGGAAATAGGCATGCAAGTCCAGGAAGCACAGAGAGTCCCAAACAAGATGGATGCAAAAAGGCCCACTCCAGCACACATCATAATTAAAATGCCAAAGGTTAAAGATAAAGAGAGAATCTTAAAAGCAGCAAGAGAAAAGCAGTCATTAAACTACAGGGGATATCCCATTAGACTGTCAGCTGATTTCTCAAAAGAAACTGCAGGCTAGAAGGGATTGGCAAGAAATATTCAAAGTCTGAAAAGCAGGGACCTACAGCCAAGGTTGCTCTACCCAGCAAAGCTATCAATTAGAATCTAAAGGCTAATAAAGAGCTTCCCAGACAAGACAAAACTAAAGGAGTTCATCATTACCAAACCATTATTATATGAAAGGTTAAAGGGACTTATATAAGAAAAAAAAGATCAAAACTATGAACAGTAAAATGGCAATAAATATGTATCTATCAAAAATTGAATCTAGAAAACAAACTAAGCAAACAAGAAGAACAGAGACAGAATCACGGATACAGAGAATGTTTTGATGGATGTCAGATGGTAGGGTGTGGGGGAATGGGTGAAGAGGTGAGGGGATTGAGAAGTACAATAGGTAGTTACAGAATAGCCATGGGGATGGAAAGTACAGTGTAGGAAATGGAGAAGCCAAAGAACTTATCCACATGACCCATGGACATGAACAATGGTGGGGAGATTGCCTGAGGGAGTGGGGAGGCTGGGTGGAGGGGGGAAAAGGGGGAAAATTGGACAACTGTACTAGTATAGTCAATAAAATATAATTTTATAAAAAGAATTAAAAATTATGTACCTAAACGGGGGTATTTAGATATATTTTGCCCTGGCAGTGTGGCTCAGTGGATTGAGCACTGGTCTGATGACCAAAAGGCAGCTGGTTCGGTCAGGGCACATGCCTGAGTTGTAGGCTGGGTCCCTGGTGGGGGTGTGAAAGAGGCAACCAACTGATGTTTCTCACACTGATGTTTCTCTCCCTCTCTTTAAGATCTTTCCCCTCTCTCTAAGAATAAATGAATGAAATCTGTAAGTGCATATATTGTGTACTGTTTCTGCATTGGGAGGTTCCTAATTTCTCTACTCATATACACATGAGCTTTCTGTGGCTGAGACTGATCACTACATACATGAGACAGTACGTCTCACTGGTTCCCCTTTGTCTCAATTCTCCCCCTTGGAGACATGTGATGAGAACAGCGTGTTGTGGGGGAGGAAGAAACTTTCCTCTACCTTTCAAAGTTATTTAGGCTGATCTAATAATTAAATCTGCATGAGACAGATTAACAAGAGAAAATAAATGAATTTAATTACATATGTAAATGTGAAACCCCATGTACCTGAGAGGTTCGGGGATGGAGGGTTCAAATGAGGTATATGCAGCATTCTGAGCTAAGGATGAGGTAAAGCACTTCAGAGCTTCAGAGGGGAGGACAGGAGGAATAAGAAAAGCAGATGTTCAGTAATTAATAGCTTGCCCTACCTACCATATAGACAGGTAAAAAATGTCATCCCTGATCATCTCTTATTATGGGAAAGGCCCCTAATTAAAATTATTTTCTTGATCCCTCAAGGTCTCAGTTGCCCTTACATCCAAATACTCTGAATACCACAGAGGCACATCTTGGGATGACTCATTCTGAACCTCCTACAATATCATCCCTGCATTCCAGGGTCTGCCCTGTAGCAAGCGACTTTCTCCCTTCCAAATATGAATCTGGGTGCTTGTATAAAATTTCGCCTCTGGAGGGTGGGAAACAAACTTAATCTCCCTAATGAAAGCAAAATCTCCTTGGGAAAAGAAGAAAAAAGCTCCTGGGTTGCTATCCTTAGAAAAGCAAATAATGTCTCCAGGGGAAAGAGAAGATACTCATCTCTGAGTTTACAGCCTCTGGGATGTCTCCAGGGCTCTGGTGTCTTTTCCCATACCCGCCACCCACCCAGGCCTCTGGGAGGAAATGTACACGCAGGCCTCCAGGAGGAAAATCTCCTCCTATTCATCCAGTGTCATTTAACTTCTAAGGCCTGTCTTTTAATCTGTTCCCAGCAAAATTCACCAAGCAGGGTCTCACCATGCGGAACCTTGAGAACGGGAACTCCCTGACACGCAGCTGAAACAGGACTCTGACTCAAGTAGCTGTTCGAAAGAAATGTTTATAATATGTTCTTCTCTTTGAATCACCAATTTTATTTTGAAAAGCATTTGACTATTTAGGTCAGAGTCAGAGATCCTTAAATATATCCACATTATATGTTGGGGGAAATTTACCGACTTTAAAAATCATCTTTGTGCCCTCGTCTGTTCATTTGCAATCTCTACACTTAGAATCCCACCTCGCAGGGCTGGGGAGGGGGTCGTGTGTGCAGCAGTCAGTACTCCTGAAAACAGGCATTTCACAGATCTGTAATAAAACACCCCTAGTCCTCTATTAACTAAAACTTAAGATTGCCTTTTGTGGTAGATTGCATTTTCCAAATCTCTCTGCAATAGTATTTCCAGTCCTGCCTGCTCCTCCAGAACCTTGCCACATCTCCAACACCAGCTGGGTGTCTTACAATTCAACTCAACTCTGACTCCATCTACCCGAAGATATCGTCAGATCCTGCAGGGTAAGGGCTTAGTCCCACAAGGCTGCCCTCTACTTCAAATGCCAATCCCAAGTCCAGGTTGTTATCTGTGCTTCTGATGGACTAGCTATAAATCAGAGGTTCCCACAATCCCTCCTTGTGTTTATTTAATTTATTAGAGTAGATCACAGGGCTCAGGGAACCAGTTTTCTCACTGGATTATCCATATATTATAATCTATTGGGTTGGCCCAAAAGTTCATTTATTTTTTTCCGTAAGATGGCTCTAGTAGTGCTTAGTTGTCTTGAACTTCATTCAAATCAATTTTGTTAGATTGTGTTGTGACAGCTGTCATATCAGCGTACATTTAAAAAAACATAAAAATTGCCAAATTTTTATACAGCCATTTTGATATTGAAGATGGAAGAAAGTACGCAACATGTTTGGACTATTATGCTTTGTTATTTCAAGAAAGGTAAAAACATAACTGAAAAGCAAAAAAAGATTTTCGCAGTGTATGAAGAAGCTGTTGTGACTGATTGAATTTGTCAAAGTGGTTTGCCAAGCTTCTTGGCACTATGGACATTTGGCCAAATAATACGTGGGGCTGTCTTATGCATTGGAAGATGTTTAGCAGCATCCCTGGCCTCTACCCACTAGAAGCCAACAGCAGGAGATAGCTGACGTCCTCAAAATATCCACATCAATAAAGTTATTTGTGAAAATGAAAAATGTGTCTTTTATTTTACAGAAAAAAATTAAATGGACTTTTTGGCCAACCCAATATGTTAAAGAATATGAATCAACAGCCAGACGGAAGAGAAGCATAGGGCAAGGCATGGGGAGATGGTAAGGAGCCTCCACGCCCTCTCTAGGCACTGCCCTCCCCAAACCTCGAGCGTTCACAGCCCAGAAACGCTCAGAACCCCGTCTTTTGGGGTTTTACTGCAGGTTTCATGTCATCGGCGTGACAGATTAAATCATTGGTCACTGGTGATTGAACTTAGTCTCTAGTCCTCTCCCCGCCTTGACGTTCGGGGGTGGGACTGAATATTTCGCTCTAATCAAACTGGAAACCAGCTTCCATCCTTAGGTGCTTTTCAAAAGTTGCCTCATTGACTTAATATAAGGCACCTTTATTGGTCTCATTACAAAACAGCTAAATATATAATTACAAGTATAATATATATTCTTATTATATACATAACATATTTCTTATTATAAATCACAATATCACAGTAATGAATGACAATACAGCTTCTGCCTGGCTCCCTCTCACTGAGGACATGAACTTTTGAGCCACCTGGAACAGGTCCAACTATCTGAGGCTGACGTGCTGAGGAGACAGTGTAGAGAGACACACAGAGATACAGACACATGCCTAGGGGACTCTAGAAGTTGCAGATTCTAGCTGTCTGAGTTTTTCCCAGTCTACATGCCAGATATGTGAGGAGCCAGCAGTGGCCATCTGACTGTAGCTGCCTGAGACCCTGGGGGTGAAACTGGAGCCCAGCCAAACTCTCGAAGCAGGAGAACTGGTAACAAAATTGTTGCCGTTGTTTCACCTACCAAGCTTTGGTTTGTTACGGGGCCATACATAATCAAAATATTCCTTGATTGTTAAACTAGCAAAAGTAATGCATGAAAGCATGAGAATAACTATCTACAGAAGTAGCATTAAATAAAATCTTGCAGCAAGGGGTGGAGGTGCCTTGGGAACACCAAATTCAATACAGGCAAAATCTCAAGGAGGAAGGAATGGGTGTGATTGTACCTGTTCAAGAGAAAACCACAGGCCCCAAATGGCACAACCCGTGCTGAAAGTCCACCGTGTAGAACCTAGGTTTAACGCCTGATCCAAGTGCAGTGTTGGCCTCCTCCGGGACCCTGGTCTTAACCAACCAATCTGGAAGTCTTTGGTCGACACCAGTGAAGTAATCTGTCACGTGCGCTCTCTCTGTCCTCCACGGAGAGAATAAGCAAGCTGCATGGTAAAAACCCTTCCTGTTCTCTTTCTGCTTCACCCCCAAAAAGATGTCCTGGCCCCAAAATGATTTTTTCTTTTCTTTTGTTAATAACTTCCTTGCCCCACACTTCTTCCTATATAAAAACCTTCCATTTTGTACAGTCCCTCAGACTGCCCTTCTGTCGTGGGGGCAATCGTACCTGCTAATACCCGTGGGTGACCGCTACCCGATGCGTGTATGAATCTCATACCGAGACACGCGGGGAAAGAAAGACCAGGGCCACGTGGCTGATTCCTCCCATCTTGGGAAAAAGCCCCGTGGCTTGCCCAGCCGCAGTTTTTATTAGGGGCATTAGCACACATTTACA